>JAECUM010014427.1:0-35000 GCA_016617855.1 Megalonaias nervosa
GTCATTCTTTGGAAAGGTAAGAAACCGACACAACACCCTCCACACCAGATACATATTAATTATTGACAAGTGCACATCATTCAGAATAATAGTTTCTTACTGACCTCTCTTTAAAAGGCCACCGCTCTTATAATGAGGTCCCGATAGCTCTTACATAAGGATGCACCATGGGAAAAAAATACCAAGTGAAATACGCGACAAAACTCTGTAGTTGACATGGAACCCTTAATCGAAGCAAGACAGTGTCTATTAGATACAAACCATGTAAATATTAAGTGTTCATTAGTAATGGAAATATAAAAAAGCGCACGAAAATACACACGAGACAACAATACAAATATGAAGCACATCATAGACGCTTTGATCAGCATCGAACTCTCCAACCTCACCTCTCATCCCCCAAAAATATACACACTGGGGGCACAACTTTGCAAATGTGAAGAATACTTTGAAAGGTTTAGTCGCAACGGAAACTTGAAAGTGTTTATGAGCATAAACTTTGGAGAACAACTATACATATATTAAATATGCTATGCACAATGTTTAACCAAAGAATGACACGTGACAATACACACTGGAGATAACAGCTATACAAATACTAATTACTATTGTAAATCTATATATTTTATTAATACATGCCCATCATTAAATAGTTCTGTTTTTCTGCTACAAGCTGCCCATTTGTGAAAACCAAAATACATGTACCAGATATAGGATGCTTTATTAGCTCTGTTCTTGTTCTGGCTTTAGATCCACTCCCTTAACACTCCGGTATAGCACTTGCTTGAGAATTGATATTTAATATGAAGTAGAAGCAACACATCTGAATTACAAAGAATACACCATAGTCAATACATTAGTGGACTGTGTGGCCTCTGGACACCATCAATAGTGTAGTTGTATGGCGAAGTGATATGGGTATATACGACATTAGATAAGCCTATGGAAATCTAAAATGTACCTCTGTGGGAACAAGGCAAAATGTAATTTGAAATTCAACACGAGATTTCCCTCTGTACTTTGTTTTAACATTGTGAAGCAAGCAATGTTTAGGGCACCTTTTCTAGCCGCTTCCTCATGCAACGCTGTTATCCTAAAATGGGCTGCTCAGTCACTCAGAGAGCTTCAAAAGTTCCATTGCTGCTTCGGTCCAGGGAAAAGCAACCCCATGCACTGAGCTGCCAGAGTACAAGTCTGCAGCTACAGCTCTTAGTGTATCCACACCTGCTGCTTTGACACTCGCCTATCGCCACAGGACTTGAAAGTTATCTGGTATGGGGAGGAGATTAATGTCATGAACTGCGCCAGAGTCAGATTCAGAGAAAGTTGCGTAGCGTCAACCCCTTCTCACGTCCCGGCCTGTCTGAATCTAGTGGCATGACAATGTTGTGACGTCTTGAGACAAGTCCTGATGGAGTGGATGGCCATCACTTCCTACTGCACCTGAGCTGATGCCCTGCGCTGTCCATGCAGCTCATTCCATCTTCCTTCACAACCAGGGATGAGCATATCTCCGCGGCCTCAAGATCCACTGGAGAGGACTTTCCAGAGGAAGCCAGGTGGAGATGTCCAATCTGAGTCAACAGTTACACTATTGTAACTCAAGGAGATATGATTGGACTGACCAGACAACTACAGAAACTTAACGTGGAAAAGGAGTTACATCTAATGTTTTATTCGTACTAAAACAGACAAATGAAGACAAGAGACGGTTGTTTTATTTGGTTACGGTTTTTGTGTATATTCTCGTAAATAGGAATGACAATGAAATTTCAAAACACAACACAAAAGTCCATATTTTCTTTACTTTTTTACTGGATTTAGTACGTTGACAGACCTTAAACGCTTTTTATTGTTACATTAAACTTTTGGCTATGAATCATCTTCCATCTTGCTCCCAATAATTACGAAAAAATGATGATTTCCATTATACACTCGCACGCAAAATCGAAATTTTCCAGTTTTCGGAAAACAATGGCAACATTTGGTTGAGTTACGATACAATTTATATTTACCATGCATAACATGGCCATTGTCAAACTCGAACAGAAAATATTAGGTTCTTTTGGTTTGGCACAAAAAATACCTCCATCAAAAGTATTATTTGAAGGTAACAATGGGTCAATCAGTCAGTGTATTAAATCTATGGATGTAGAAGCAAAAGAACCCATTCCAGTGAATAACTTCAAAAGAGCAAGACAAAAAGAACCAACAGCACAAGAGAACCATTTCCATTGAAGAAATTCAAAAGGGCAAGACAAGAAGAAGAAAGAGCACAAGAAGAACCCATGCCAGTAAAGAAATTAAAAAAAAACAGTAAAAACAGAAGAAAAATAAAATTTTGTTATGTGTTTTGAAATTTCATTGTGATTCTATTTCACAAGAATATGCCCAAAAAGTAAGTATCTCTGTCTTCATTTGTTCAAAGTTGATGCCCACCATGACCGAGTGCTAACAGATTAAAACATTATTTTCTTAACAAGTACAAACACCAAATGTAAGATGCATAACTTCAGTGTACTCTAGTTTTGTCATGTCCAACTCGAACGAAACATGTTACTTTCTCTCGCTGCCAATCATTGGTTTGGTACAAATACTTCTATACAAAGTTTAATGTAAAGGTGAAAAAGGTCACAACATTTGCTATAAAAGAAAGAGAGCTAACGAGTTACAAAATTATTTTCTTTACAAGTATAAACAATCCATGTAAGAAGCACAACTTCAATGTACTTAGTTTTACATTTTCAAAGTCAGAACATAATATTTTAATCTCTCTCTCTCTCTCTCTCTCTCTCTCTCTCTCTCTCTATATATATATATATATATATATATATATATATATATATATATATATATATATGTTACGGCACAAACAATTCTATCCAAAGCGTAATGTAAAGGTAAAACGTCGGTAAGGCTAGTCAGTGTACAAAATTAAAGATGCAAAACAAAAATTTGTAACAAACTGAAAAACTAAATCCTTCTCTCTTGATACTTAATATTGTTGCAAAGAAACTTAAATGAAATTTTCTGCACGTTTGCAACACGCATATTAGGGCGCCCTTTAGTGAGAAAATTAAATCTAGGTCGACCAAAGCGAAAAACAGCATAATACATTCCAAACCCACGTGGCTTTATACAGTATTAATGCCAATGTTGGATATATTTGTACTTGGATTATCAAAGTAAGCTCACGCCAGTCCTTAAACATTGCTTGAACTTCTCTCCGTCCTGTTTAACATCTACAATGCATAACTTCAAGATCACAACCTTACACGAAATCCTTGCGTCACACCAGATTCTGACCTAATTTTACAATGTGGCAAATGTAACTCTTGCCTCTTTTCATATGTCACTCGTCTCTCATCGTATTAAATCTAAAGCGACAAACGTTATCTATGACGAAATAAACTGACACACGGAAAGGTCAGTGTACCAAATCTAGGGTGCCCAAAACCAAACCGTAAATATGTAACAAAATGAGGAACCAATCTCCCTCACAAGGCATTTTCATTGCAACAAACCTTGCTTCCAATATGCTTATCAATCAACAATTGGGTTGCCGTTTGGTGAGAGAAATAAATCTAGGATGGTAAAAAGAAAACCGAGTAAATTATTACAAATTCTAAATCTCACTTTGCTTCATACAGCATTAATGTCACTGTTGCATATATTTTATCACACTTTTTCGATTGAAGAAGTAAACCAACGCCTGCCCTTAAGTGTATGTTTGCTCGTCTTCATCCTGTTTAATGTCTATAGAAGGCCATGTTGCTGTATGTGTGTAAGCACTCTTATTCCTTTCTATCCTTTCACTATATGTACGATAGTGTATATCTATATCTACGTGTGAGTACACCGACTCTTTTCTCTTCTTTGCTTTATGATATTATGTAAGTATTTTTGTGCATGTATGTGTATATTCCGACCCCTTTTCTCTTTGCATTTCACTGCTAATGTTTTGGGGATTGGGAGTGGTAGTTATTTTTTTTATGGATGGTAGGGAGGTTATAGGGTGAAAGGGTTTTACTTTATTTATAAAGAGATAATAGGAAAGTTATAATGGAATAGCGAAGTTTGTATTGTTTATAGGGGATTTAAATTCTATCTTACTGCCCTTCTTTTATATCCTAACCTGTGTGGCCGGTAGATGACTGAGTGTTGGTCACTCCAATCGGCGTGTTGAATAATAAATGTAGGGTATCGGTTACTCTAAACGGCGTGTGGAATAGTAAATGTTTCAGTATTGGCCAGATAGTAGTCAAATAGTAAATGTGGGTGGGTGGTTTTGGCTTTGTCGGGTTCAACGCCATTTTTCAGCACACTGTAGGCTCTACATGATGGCTAGTATATCTCATGGAGGAAGAACACGAGAAGAACCACCGACCTACAATAAGCTACTGGCAAGCTTTCTCACATACCTACGCTGGTCGAACCGAAGCTCGAACTCATGCAAACAGTGGCAAGATGTGTAAGAGATCTGTAAAGGCGAGCACCTTTGACAACTCGGCCAGCTGGGGATTATGTATAACTGGGTGATGGTCACTGCATACGGCATGTTGAACGGGAAGCATCATTTGTACGGCGGGCGGTTATCACCATGTGGAGGTGCAATTTGGTCAGCAGCAGCCACATTTCTGGATAATAATCAGCCACCCGCATGTTTTTTCTCTACAAGGCACAGTGTCTAATCATGAAACAAATGCGTACCAAGTTTCCTTAAGATATTTCCAACAGTTCGAGCTATATTACGGAAACAAAATCTGGAACGGTTACGTTAACAAAGTGTAACTCGGGTTAGCACACTATCTGAGCTTATCGAAGGCAAGGTTTACAGTGAATCCCCTTCGTGTATATTTACTAATTAGCGACAATGATGGAACGTCATAGCCGAACTGCCTACTTAGCTCTATTACTGGATACAAATGGTCCCACTTTGCAAGGAAGCCTTTAAAATCAAATTAAAAATAAAAATAAAAATAAAAATAGCTCAAGATAAATACATTCTCTTGATAAAATCCATGAGGCCAGCAACACCAGCGAAATGATAATTATATAAGTTAATATCCCTAAATTATTTCCTCAGGGTTAACTATTTGACTAGTAAGTAGTGAAGACATGGGAATTCACTAGGAGAAACAGATTTTCAATAAACTCTTTGAGGAATAATATACAACAAATAATGTGAAATAAAAGAATATAGCAATAAAATTGTATGAAAGTAAATTTCATTGTGTCAAGAAAACACGAGGAGAACACACTTGTCATCGTCTTTCTGAGTGGCAAGTCTGTATGTACCTGGGTATAGACCCTCCAAGTCCGTCGTACAAAGTAATCATTTGCATATTAACAAAGAACAATATACGGCGTATATAATAAATGCATATTCTAATTTGAAATGAAATCTCAATCGGAATCAGAAAAAAGTATCCGACTGACTTACGAGAGGATGCGGTGGGAAGACGCTTGATATGCACAGAACATGTCTGTCGACAGAAACATTTTTTTAAACAAAATGGAAAAATAAGATGGCTTAGAAATTTTACGGTATGAATTTATGACACATTTCTCCAAAAAGGAAGAACTGAAACATTGATGTCTTCAGATAAACTAATCATCACTTCTGATTAACTCTGTAAGTGACGCTAATTATAAAATCGTGGATGCACTAGCCTTTCGATAGTGGGTATTCCTTATATAGTCTGCTGGAGTTATGTGGGAGCTTTTAAAAGGGACATTTGCTTACATTTTTCTACTTTCCCTGGGTAAATGTCAGAGATTAAAGATCAGCAGTTATATAAGTAATATTTATATAAAAATTTAGACATTTAATGTACGTACTTTTTTCACATCCAATATAGTCCAAAATCATCAATATACAAATTTTAATACAGCAAATATTGTACTCAGAGAAGTAAAGAATGACAACCATTGAACTAATCGACCTTAATTCGTAGTGTGGTTGGCGGACAAGAAGTATTACCAAAATGTTAGATATTAAGAACAAAACATACAGGCATATTGTATGTAAGAGGTATTAAATCTGGAGAACAGATGTAATGCATATTGCTTTCATTCAGGATCTCAAAGTTAACTTACATGAAAGATGGAATTATATACGCAAGTAACCCCTAAGTTTATTGTGCCCATCTCATATGTACAGTGGGTAACGTATCATTCGAGTTAAAAAAAAAAACAAAATGTGCCATTTTCTAGACAAAGATTAATTAATAAATTACTAAACAAAAATTAAATTACACAATTAAATAAATGACGGTGACATACTGTCGAAGGTCTATCATAACTCAAGCCTCCGTTAGAAAAGGCCAGTCCGAATTTAAGCACGCCATATTCTACATAGTTGTCTGTGGATATATCTCAACATGTACAAAAAGATACACTCTAAATATTAAAATCAGTATAAATGTACTAGTTTTATAAAGTAAACTTGCTTCATATCATACAACATAGCATTCAGTATCAGTTTCCATCACGTTTAGCACCAAGAGCAGGTGCATTCTTCCAATTCTTTACCTTTGGTCATTAGTAAAGTTCGTTAAGACTAGTAAAACGTGGAAAGGTTAAATATCTTGAAGGAATTGTGGATAAAAATGTCTAAAGCGAAAACAGTTCTTACCAGTTTGATATCTTCGTACACCATTACATGAATCGGGTAGTCTTTGTGCTGTTCTATCACACTATCCCAGTCCTGCGTGTAGTCAAACCATGATCCGAATGCAACTGAGGAAAATGATCATAAAACATTTGAAAACAAAAATAAGATTAATGTACACAAAAATACTACTTAAAATCTGTATTTTAATGAAATTCAACGAAGTTGCTCTTAATGATGAAATTCATTTAGCTGCTATTTGTATGATAGGCAATTCAGCATAACTTTACCAATAAAGATAAAACTCTTTCCGACAAATCCAACCCCAAATCTGACTACACAGTCTAAATCAAATGTAAAATTAAGCTATTTAAAATATCGTGCGCCTGTTGCTGTCAAAGAAAACACTTACTTTTTCCTTCAAGGTACAAGGAAAAGTACTCGTGAAAAGTCCCCGAGTATTCCGAGTCCTTGGACCTAGCGACGTGATGATAGCGGGAAACAACCATGTCTTTGGGGTTCCGAATGACGTGTATCAGCTTGCACTTTCTCGAAATCATGTCTTCTGGAAGATGTCGGAACCTGAGGTGTGTGTTGAAAATGCGTGGAGATGGAAAATCTTCTAATTCGGATGTCTCCACCATTTCCATCATCAAGGCTTCCTTAGGTTTCTCGTGATATTCTAGGCTTTTACTAAGAAGCATGTTCGCTATTTCCCAGACCCAATGTGTTCCTGTAACATAGAAAACCAGTCAAAATGTGTCGAACTAATTTGAAGCTGGTTTCAAGTCTATCAAATTACGAAAACTCGACCATCAGTGTACAAGATCTTTCGCACATGGATGCTTTGCATGACACAGTCCTGCTATAAGCCAGGTCTAAGGACGGTGATTTAAGAATATTCGAGACTTGCTTAAGCTTTTCATTTAACAAATTATTTTCTCAATATTATGATAAAACAACAGTTGCCTTTCACCACCACTTCTTGAAGGAAGACCGAAGAACTCTTTAGTGTTTCTAATAAATTGTGTCGCAATTCAACGAGCTAAGCTTCAATGAGGAACCCTAGTACATCTTCATTGCTTTCTCAACGCTTTTCAAGCAAAAATCTGGAACCCAACCTCCAAGTCCAAAATATTAAACATTCTATAACTTTACTTGGATAATAATTCGAATCATAGAACTTACAGGAGCTTCATTGCTTTCATTCTTATCGTTGCGTGTTAAATTATTCTAAGTATAATGCATCTAGAACTAAGGTGTTAACTTTCTTTATAGATGCTTTGTCACTTACCTGCTTTTGGATAGGCGGCTATTATTACGTCATCGTCTCTGCCTCGTAAATTCCTGATGTCCTTCATTCTCTTGGCTGGGTCCTTCGCAAACAGGTCCGGGAAATAGATGCCCTCCACTTCCACCAATCGGTAGTTCATTTTGGGTATTGTTATTATCGGGAAGGACATCCTGAAGTCTTATAAATTATAAATGATAATAAAAGAACTGGTAGAGTCAGACAATGTTGACAATAGAGTGAAGAACAACTTTATTCAATTCCACCATTGCAAGTATCTTTAAAATTGCATGTGATTTGCTGAATGTTTTATTGCTGAATTATGTTTATTTGAGTTTCAAATACGAAGTTACAAAGTTGTGGTCAAGAATTTTGTTTTCCTCAAATCAGGACTTATAACAGCCCATAGTGTTGGGAAGAAAATCCTAAGCAAGTAAATGCGTGGAAGATTCTCCACCGACATCATTTAATAAAGCAAATTCGAATTTTAGGATCGACTGGTATCAACCGGTATCTCCTGTTGTACCTATGGGCAAAGTATACTCAAAACCGGATATGCAGCCAAGAAAGAAAAAAATAGAAACGACAGTCCTCCATGCTGGACTGGCGAACGGTTGGATATCACGAAGACTTGTAATCGCAGCAATAGTAATAGTACAATTACTCGCAGTACTATTAATACTATTACTAGGTATTACTTGTAGTAGTAGCAGCAGCAGCAGTACTGGTTGAGCTCTACAGTTTCGTAACTTGCTTAGGGTTTAATTTTTAAAGAACAATATTTTTCCAGGTTTTCCTCTCATGTTATCCTGGCTATTTAAAAGGACATTTTTCATCTTAGGTATTACTGAAAGAACTTTTATTTCCCTTTATTTTAGTGTATGACTGAATGGTGTAATTTGTGTTATCGAGTATACAGCTTGATCTTAGTTCAGATGTACACATTTCCAAAAACTGCTAACTCTGCTTGGTCATTTTCACTCCCTGAACTTCAAAGGTAAATACGAGCTGATAACATTTTCTTTATTTTTATATATTTTGTGATTCATTCATTGCACTTTCAGAAGCTGGTATTGTCTTCTCTGGAAAAATTCGTTTTCCCTGTTATAATAACTCCTAAATTTAGAGCGCTTTAGACTAGCCGATGCTGATTAATTTTGAGCAAATGTGATCAGCCATTTTAATCAGTGGTGTCCTTAGATCATGCACGATTTCCACAACTACAACATTTAACTACAACAGCCACATCTCATAAAAGTATTGTAGATGTATGCCAATGTTCTTTCCACTGTGCATGTTGTAAATGCAAACACTTTCACCTTACACCGGATACCCTGTCAGAAGTACAGGAAAATTAATCTTATATTGCTCCCTAAAAGTGAAATAAAATATACAATATACAATGAACCTGTGAAATCGCTGTATAAACTCTAGAATGAATCTGTGAAATCGCTGTATACACTCTCGAATGACTGATTGCTATAAACACTCTAGAATGAATCTGTGAAATTGCTGAATACAATCTAGAATGAATTTGTGAAGTTGCTGAATACAATCTAGAATAAATTTGTTAAATCGCTGTATACAATCTAGACTGAATCTGTCACAATCGCTGTAAAAAATCTAGAATGAATCTGTCAAGCTGCTGTATACAATCTAGAAGGAATCTGTCACAATCGCTGTAGAAACTCTAGAATGAATCTGTCAAATCGCTGCATGTAATCAGAATGAATTTGTAAAATTGCTGTTTACAATCTAGAATGAATCTGTCAAAACGCTGTATGAAATATAGAATAAATATGTCAAATCGCTGTATGTAGTCTAAAATTAATCTGTCAAATTGTTGTATACAATCTAGAATGGATCTGTCAAAACGCAGTATGCAGTCTAGAATGAATCTGTGAAATCGCTGCATTACCTTTAAAATATTCTTGACTACCTCCAGAAAAAATTTATATTGTTCTTCACATTATATGCAAATTTTTTTTTTAAAAAAAGTCTCGTATTCTATAACTTCCGCTCCTGTAGCCTAGTGGTTAGAGCGTCCGCCTTGAATGCGGGAGGTCGCAGGTTCGAACCCAGGCCGAGTCATACCAAAGACTTATAAAAATGGTACTAAGAGCTGCCCGCTAGGCGCTCAGCATTAAAGGTTAGTGCAAAGACTGGTCGGACTGGTGTTAGCATAATGTGACTGTGTGGGACATCATGCTACATGTCTACACCATGATGCTCCAGTGCTAAACATCACTATAAACTGCCACACTGCAGGCATAGTGGCGATATGACTGAAAAATTATTAAAGCTACGTTAAAAATCCAACACACACACACATAATTTCCTAAACAAAATCATTCAAACACTATTATTCATGTTACTTTTCAATGTGGGTTTTATTCTGTGTTTTTATTACAACAAGCAATGAAACTGTCATCTTATTAGCTGGTGACTCTCGGAGCAGACAATATAAACTTTCAACATAGCTGCCTAACCTCTAAGGAGTTTTAGACAATAAAACAAGTTTACATATTATTGAATAAATCTGGTGTTTATATACTTGAACCGCTTCGGGGGCCTAGTGATTAGAGCGTCCGCCTCGAACCCCGACTGAGTCATACCAAAGACTTATAAAACAAATGGTACTAATAGCTGCCTCGCTAGGCGTTCAGCATTAAGAGGTTAGTATTAGGATTGGTCTGCCTGATGTCAGGATAATGTGACTGGGGTGGGGGGACATCATGCTACATGTCTGCGACATAATGTCCCAGTGTTAGACATTCATATAAACTGCCACACTGCAGGCATCGTAGCGATACGACTGAAAAATTGTTAAAGCTACGTTAAAAATCCAAATCACACACACACACAATTTTATCCTTGTGTATCAACTGTACATACTGAAACGGGGAGAACAAAATAATTAGATTACAATTCTCAAATAACATAATAAATAGTTGTCTTGCTTAAGGTTCATCATACCACTTAGCTCATTGCACAGTGTATTTTTGTCACATGACTTCAGAGGAACACAGCAAAAACTATACACTGTAATGAATTCTAATTGCTGGTAGCATATATATCACATCATGGCAATTACAATTTATGGTAAAAGTATCCGATAAACTCCGAATTCGACAAATAAAATATTGCCGGCTAGTTTCTTAAAGTTCAAAAACTAAAAGTGACAAAGTCTAAAATATGTCGAAGTTTATTTTGTGACAAGCCCTATAAAGTGTACACACGGCATATTCACAACACTTATCATATTACAGCAATTTAAGCATTATGGGATTGTGGACTACATGCAAGAACTACTTACTGCCAAATAATAATAATGTAACACAGGTACTACCGGCAGTCAGAATTTACTACAATGTATAGTTTTTGCTGTGCTGATTTGAAGTGGTATGGTCATAATACGTATTGTAATGACCTGAGATGTGATGACCCTTCAAGGTACCATTGGTAAAGCAAAACATATTTATCTGTGATAAAATGATCGATCGTTTTTGTTGCACCTTTTGCATGAAGTACTAATGCTTATAGCATAAGTTGTGGAGTGTCAGTGTCCTTCATAAACAATTTCATCGTGACCTACGTGGTTTATAGGTTTGACCCCTCAACTGAAACGATGCAAGTTCACGTGGTATCTATGGTCACGTTACGGACACTCTCTCTGTGCACCAACAATATGAAAGTCGTATATTACCCATTCTCCCCCACCCCATGCCGTCAGTTCACAATGATGCAAGGAACATTCGCCTCGTTATCGTTAGTACCACAAGGGAAATGTCATTTCATTTATGAGCCAATACGAGTGACTAAAAAATGGCACCCCTACTCCGATAAAAAGACCAAGAAAAAAGTATGCTAATGGAAGTAGAGAAAAAATGTTTTCATTCTGAAAGCTTTGTACCTAATGATGTACATGTCAAGTTATATAAAAAAGCGTAAATTCTGCATTGATGGCCACTATGGATATATATTCAAATGTAAATTGCATAAATATTGTATACGTTCTCTCTCGTTATGAATGATTTTAAAATATAAATATCAGAACTTCCCAGTCTTTCGTGAAATTATTACCGAAGAATTTGTCGGTCTGTTCAGGCTGTTGAACGGGACGCATGGAATCACTAGGAGTACACTTTATGTGTTTGAGTGCTACATGGCATAACATTCTGTATTGGGTATATTTTCAGCAGGATGTGCTCATGTTAGCTTTTAATATGACAATGGTTCATACAAAAGGATACATCTACCGAATTTGGGTTTCATAATTGTCAGGTTAAATAGGTCACAGTTAGGGAATGTACACAGCACGTGCTGTCCCCAACTTAAGTGAGTGTTAGTCTTGTAATTATGTAATAGATTTAGTACGTATTATTTTGATAGCTGCTGTCCTTTGATTAAAGTGTTTTCAATTCTTCTCAATTATTTTAATGCAGATCATGAGCAGTCTACATTTTGCTCAAACCTGTTTACCCCTACGATTTTAGTTTTATTTTGTCGTATTTCGGGCCTCAAAATACGCCCTACGCATTCAGCTAACATTTAAAAAAATCCCGACTATCCATTCCGATTCCGGATTTTGCAATTCAAAACGTATTCTAAATTATCATTTTACCGGAAACGTGCTATTTCCACCCGCACATGCTCAGTACAAACACTATAAGAAAGCTGATTGTCGGAGTTGAGTATGGCAGAAAAACTGCAAAACACGAAAAGCTTTTTGAGCCTGATGAAGACAATAAAAGTGCAGAGAACGTATCTGTTTCAAAGCAGAAATATAAAGCTTTGCATGAAGGCACACTGAACTGTTTTGAAACGTCAAAAAAGGAGTCGTTTTTGTACATTGTTCATCGTGCAGCTCTGATTATTCTTGTTCTCAATGCGAAAGGGTTGACTAAACGATATGTGGAGTTTAAAGTACAAAAGGACTTCATAAAACTTGCGCCACAAAATTACTCAATGAAACTTTTTTTAGTCACCTGCGATCAAAATTTAGACGAAGAGAGGAAAAGAAAAATCACCATAGCTGAAGTGATTATGTGTAAATTGATTACATGCATAAATCTCGCTCTCGGCACCGCTGGCATAATGACAAGGATTATCCAAACTCAAATGAAATTTTTGAGCCAATGAAAAGGAGTTTAGTACAGATCACTAGTAGTAAAGATAAACCAGGGTTTTAGCCCAACCCTTTTTTTTCCTCTACTACTACTCCCACCCTCCAAACAAATACACATTACCCCCCCCCCCTCTGCTCTGTTAAAACTTCAACTACATTACCTAATAAGGAAGCCAGGTACACAGGTAACTCACTCAAGCATGACTATTGCATGAGTCATACAGAGATCGTGTGATTATGTGGAATTTCCAGAACGTAATGCGCATGCGTAGAATGTTCTCGAACTAGACTGAATGCAGTATATAAAAGGCAAGACGCGCTTTATAAATCAGTCTGCAGGAGTTTGACCAGTACGAAAGATCATAAGCGGAAATTATTACACCTGTAATATTTTTAACGTTTGGAATCATTATGTGATAGCGTTCAAGCGGATATTCACAAAGCGAGAAAGGTAAGTGATATTATCTATACCTCATTACCAATGATTAATGTTTCTACTGTTGAAATTAGAAATATTTCATTATCACGATTGTAGAGACTAAACTTTACTTTACCACTCACACAACGACGGGACTCAAACAAATCTTTTATTTGGGGTTTGTTAAGAGGATATTTTTTATCGATAAAATATATTTTTGATCTATTAAGATCAATTGTAAGTTTCGTATATTTTTGTTGGCTGATCGGATTGTGAAGGTTTTTAAATTCCTCTAACAACTTCTGACTCAATTGTTCTAGGTAATTGAAATACTCGCTGTTATCATATCTGATGAGTGAAAGTTTTAGCTTGTCACGGTTACCACTAAAACATATACCTGATATTTCATTATTAATTTCAACTATCAATTGTTTGCCGTCCATCATTAGATATTTGATCTTGCTATTGTAGCTATTTGTCACTGTCAAATTTTCAAACATTATTTCTTAAGTTTAGATAAAATTTTAGTCGGAAAAGATAATGTCAAGTATAGATCTATCATCATGACAATACCCAAGTGCAAATGTATCTACCCCATTCTCACAATAACGTTTGTCATCAAAATTACACAATCCACGTTTGATAATGACATCTGTTTCAAGCTTATGATGATTCGTTCGAATAGCCATTGATCTTATAAAACTAACACCGCCGCGAGCGCCATCAGCGCCGAGTGCGTATTTGTAATCATCAAATTTCATAAACTTTAACAAAATCGCGAGGCAGACCTTTTGCTTTTTTCGTTATTTTATTATTGTCTAACAATACGGCGTACATTTTACAGCGCAATCCGATAAAGTATTTGATGATGCTCGAGTTCATTTCATCTTTGAACTTACCAATAACCTTTTTATTCGTGTCATCATGAAATTTACTATCACGTGGGTAATCGGAAAGATCAAACAGATGTCGATTATCATACATGTCCTGATAGACGTCCTCACATTCGATTTCATATACTAGCGAATCAGTATCAGTAAACAACAGTCTACTAGCCGGCCATTGATTTTTAACAAAATTATAATGAAAATCGTACATGAGCCACTTTGATAAATCTAACACTGAAGCTCCAACGTAAATCGGCTTGTTTAGTTTTAGATTTGTTTTTCTTCTTTGTATCGCGACAAGATTTTCATTAAAAATTTTCATGCTGACAAAATCATCGTCTGACACAAGTTTGTTTCTGCGATTGATATCATTAACTAGCTCAATATTTACGCGTTTCCTAATATTTTCCATCGTCTTACCAAAAACGGAATTGTTCATGAGCTTAAAGAAGTTTTTTTCAAAATCAGTTTTTGCTACAGCTCTTCTTGAAGTGTTTGAGTTAATATAACCTCTCATCCACGGCGACTGATTAAACTTTAAAACTCTATGAACTTTTCTCAGCACAAGACCAGCATTTACTGCTTGTTTTAAAACTTTGTAATGCAAAACATAATTACGTTTATCGAGTAAATTTGGTACTAGCTTTTTGACCATAGAATGTTGTCTTGGTAATGCTGACTCTTGTTGTTTTGCAGATAATAAACTATAATCTATGACCATTGATTCTGCGCAGAAAGGATAATCGTTATGTAGATTGTGAAGCGAAATAGGATAATCGAGATCAACTTCAACGAAATATGAAACATCTTCAGGTATCTTTTTTTCTGTCTCTGATAGAAATCGATCAGCCGTGATCCAATGAAATCCACCAAAAGGCATTGGTTCTGCCATCGAATACCCATACAAGTTATTACAATCTAGATAAACTATATACTTCGAAGGAAGCTTAGGATTATACTTTTTTAAGTATTTGTTGTTTGCTTCAGCATATTTCTTCGTTATCACGCTAATACCGCCTCTGATACCTTTTTCGATAAAATTGAACATATCAACGTCAGTCAGTAATTCTAACCTTACCTTGCTAAACTTTAGCAGAGCGTCCCAAGACAACCCCGGAGCAGAATAATACCAGCAAGGATCTAGTCCATAATTATTATAACTTCTCGAAAGCTTTCAAAAACATCTGCTAATAATAACACGTCAGTTTTCAAGTATAAATCATGATAATCACCAAACGTCTCACAATCAAATTCTTTCCAGATATTTTGTGCGTACTTGTACTCGTCATCGGTTATATTTTCATTTTTAAGTTGCGAATAAAATTTGTCTTTGTCAGGTAAAGATGTTTCATCAAATTTACTCCAGTCGTCGAGATATTCGTATGGAAATACTCCTTTTTTGGTCAGTAGATTAAATTTATCTCCAAAACAGTCTCGTAGGTTATCAAACTTACTACAACCTTTAACAAGCTCATCTAATGATGCTGCCATAAACTGCAGGCTGTCAATGAAACGCAACTTACCTAGCGTAACTGACATATACTTTTCAAAATTATTTGGTATGCACTTGATTACGTTATCGAGTTTTAAACGAGATTTTACGTCAGAATCACCAAAAGCTTCTACGATAATGTGACTATCATATCCTCGAAAGTTGTGAAGAATAACTGGAATAAAATCTGGAGCATGAAATTTTAAATTACATTGATCATGAGCCGCTCCACGGTACTGTCCGGTCAAATGACAATGGTCATGTACGACGTTGTCAGAGTCAAAAGCTTTTTCACAAATATAACAAATTTCTGCTTGCTCGTGATCAGATTCTTGCTGAGGTGTTAATTTAATCATTGGAGTTACTCTTTTCAAACGAGCAAATATATTATCAACTTCGCTGATCAACTGCTTGAGAAGCCAGACAGCTGGATTTTTACCACTATATAATTTGATTGGTTTAGATAACCTCGAATCAGTACAACAAACTACCTTGTACGCTACTCCGCACGGAACATGATTTTGAGTTTTCCTTGTACTTGATTGATTAGGATTATTTTCTACGCCAAGTACAGGTTGAAGTAAACATTCGAAATCAGCGTATATGACGAAAGGAATTTTTAGTTTGTGATTATGATGGACAAACTGTAACACACTATCTTTTTTAGATGGCATTGTTATTCTTTGTACATCACTACAGTACTGCAAATGCTTTTGTAATATTTCACTGTTAGTACAACCGTGCAAGCAGCGATAACAAAAGAATTTTTTGTTCTTATCCTTATTATACTGTTTACCAACTAGTCCGTTGAAGTTTTGAATCCAAACATAATGATTTTTATAAAACAGTAAATTTATAGTCGATTGTGAAGCTTTTTCTGAAATATATCTCGGATATACGTTTTCTTTTTCATCTAGTCCGAAAACGTTGATCGAAATATTATTTTGCTTTTCAAACTTTGGTATTTGATTTTCTGACACTGGAAAGTCAATATCTTTAAAATTTAATCTTGACACGTGACTAATATACTTTTCAACGCGATCAGCGTGTTTTTCTGCTGGAAATAGTGCAGAAAGAACAGCCCATTGGAAACATTTGTTATCAACATTTTTCACGTTTATACAGCATTTTTTATTTTTTATTTTTAGTGGCAGGTCGATATACGAACTACCGCGTAATGCGTTATATTTTATTGTGTGAAACAAAATTTCTTTGATCATTTCAAACTTCCAACCCGAACCTGATTCGGTATATTCTTCTATCTTTTTCCAGATTGCTTGGTGTATTTCATTAGCTAGTGACAAAAGATCGGTCCCGAGCAAAACACGCCTTGATTTTGCGTTAATGTAAGGGTCTGCGATTTCCTTGTCAGTCGATTTCTCTGTCACGAGTAGCTTTGAAAATATAACATGATATTGCACTAATATTCTTAGACCCTTATGTTTTTCAAGTTCACGTTTTACAGTTGGCTCTAGCAGGTGGTAAAGATTTGTTGCAGTAAAATTTACCAGTACGATTTGTTTATCAAACCGATAACTGTTGTCGAATCCTGTAAAGGCAGTCGCTATTTTATCAGGTTCTCCCATAAGGCTCTTTTTGGCTGTATCACGCAATTTCAGCATTGATATACTACAGTGTAATATCTAATTGATTGTTCGATTGATGACAGCGCATGCGCCAGGTTTGAAAAAACAATTAGAGATAACAAAAATCACTATAGTATAATGACAGCAAATCTGACAAGCGCACGTGAGCAAGAGGTATATCACATTCACCCAAAGTATAACCTATACGCTGGAAATGCATTAGGTTCGGTTATTAACATAAAATCTAAAAAATCTATAGGAAAACCAACACCAGCGGGTTATAAGATTAGTGTAAAGGGAGATAATTCTGAGAGAACGGAAATGTTTAGAAAAGATTTTATTTATACTTTGTTCCGCGATGATATTCCAGAAGGGCAGCGAGTCTATCAAGTAAATGACTCGATTACTGATGACAATATCGAAAACTTATCTTTACAAAACGAGTTTCAGCCGCACCCGGTCTTTGATTTATACGAGGCTAACGATCGTGGTATTATAAGAAACAGAAAAACTAAAAATGTTGTTGGTGCTATGAATAATATGGGGTATCTCATGGTAACTGTTAGAGGAATAATAGTCGATCAAGTTACTTATCAATCTCATCGTTTTGTTTATGAAGTATTTAAAGACATCATTCCAGATAATTTAATTATTGACCATATTAACAAAAATAAAACTGATAATCGTTTAGAAAATTTAGATCTAGTTACACCAGAAGAAAACACCCGACGTGGATCTAATTCTAGTGGATCTAATTTCAGAAACCCTAAAAGATCAGTTATTTCAGTAAATTTAGAAACTGGAGAAGAAATGAAATTTAAATCAATATCAGCTGCAGCAAAGCATCTTAAAATTCATCCACAAAGAGTAATAGACGTTGCCGACGGCAGAACTAAAACAACAACTTCAATGTTAACTTTTGATAGATTTAGTTTCAGATATGATGATTAATGATATTTCGTAATTCTGTCTTAGTAAGACAGCTATGTGCAAATGCCATAATATCATCGCGATCAAATTTTAATGTTATAAAAGCATTTTCATTAAGTTTATTTTTTTCTGCTGCTGTTAGTAATATTTTATGAGAATCACCTTGCATAACAATAACGTCAACGGAATATACACTATAACCCGACAGACATTTTCGAACTGCTTCAGCTAGTTCGTTATAGTTTAATACATTAACTGTTTGATGATATTTTACCTCGTCAGTCATATCTTATAACAATAAATTAGATAAAAATATTATATAATATGGATTTGATGAAACTACTTGCTGAAATATATGCGGAAGATAAAATCGCAGACAATGTTAAAGTCGCAGGAGATTTCATCTCTAGCGATAAAGTCGCAGGAGATTTCATCTCTAGCGATATAATAGACAAATCTTCTAGCTATAGCGAAGATGATATTTTATACAACAATGAATCTGACGATGATAATGAAATAGTCACCGTCGTTGACGGAACAAATTACAGCAGACCAACAACTGGACGATATAATGTTAAGCATCATATTGCCAAAAAAATAATAAAATTTAATTTTACTGTTGCCGAACAACAGATATTTTGGCAGCTTATCAGGCCGTTTTTAAATCTAAAAATAACTGGCCAGCAAAGGAGCATAAAATACGATTTTATTTTCGCTAAGATATTTAATTTAATGCCAGTTGATGATGAAAGAAAATTGCATTTAATTTCATTATGTAAACCAATAAAATGTAAATCTGTGCTTGTGAAATACGAACAAATTTATAATAACGTTATTGAATTGACTTAGTTGGTACCCAGCTGTTAAATTTATCACTATACCCACGCCACTTAACTAAACTTTTATCGCCTTTTCTCCTAATCACTTTTTCGATAACGAAAACATCTTGCTCAGTTTTCTGAAGTTCTTGTTCATAAAAACTACCAATGATCAGTTCCCCTGCCAGATCTTTTAGCGCGTATGTTACAGGTATTGTTAAAAGTACTTTATCAACTACAAACACTTCTTCAGTCCAGTTTGGAGTAAATCCTTTTTCAAATTTTTTTTAGTCAAAGAAATTCTAACTTTATCACCGACTTTAAATTTATGTCTGCGATACATGTTTTCATTTGCAAGAATCGGATTTTTGATTGCGTTGTTTGGCGATAGTTTAGTGGCTCGATGTTTCATGTTATTGTACTTGTCAACAATATTTTGTAAATTGTCAATATATTTATTAGTATTTTTAGCTGTCAAATATTTATGTATTTTTTCGTTTAGAGTGCGATTAAATCTTTCGACGACAACACTTTTTCCCTCGTTTCCTGTAACATATTTTTTAATGTTATTTTGTTCTAGAAACTGCTCAAACTTTTTATTAAAAAATTCTGCTCCGTGATCAGTCCAGATTTTATTTGGTTTTCTTTCTGTACTTGTTATTATTTGTTTTAACGCATCAGTTATCGACGTTCCTGTCTTATCCGAAACAGGTACACTAAACGCGTATTTACTAAAAATATCTATGACATTAAACAAGTATTTCTTTGGAGCGCCATCAGCGCCAACGTTAAATTCTGCTAGATTTGATACATCAACCAAATCTATCGCCCAGATATCATCAACGGCATTTGCGACAACTTTACGTCGCGTAAACTTTTTTTTTTAGGTTTATGTAGCTCAGACGCTAGATCATCGTATAATTCTTTTCCAAGTCCAAGTTTATATTTTGCTCCTATCATTCCCTGAACAAATCTTCTATCAAAACGTTCTCGTAGATTTGTTGGCTCCATATCACGAAGTTCGTCCAACATTACTTTATCACAGCCAGCCTTATCTTGCTCATTGTCCCTGTAACAGATATCGTGACGCATTGCTATGCTATCAACTTGATTATAAGGCTCCTGTCCTGGCAGTGGATTATCATTTTCATCTAGTTGTTTATCAAGAGGATTATAAGGTCCAGTGTATTTATGGCCTGGCAATGTCCAACCTCCTTTTGGTTTTGGTAATTTGCCAATTAATTTATGTATATCTATACCTGTTCCAATTATTTCTCTGTTGTTACAACGTTGACAGTATGTGACAATTTTATTTTGCTCGAGACATAAATCTCTGTCAGAATCGCACTTGCATATCATTCTATATTTTTAGTCATCTACTAAAATAATCCCCCTGACTTTGTCAAGAGGGTAACCAGCTCCCAGCGACTTTATCGCAGGCGACAGTGTCGCTGGGGATGTTTTCTTTAAAAACATACTTTTCTTTCTACCACAAACAGCACAAATACTTTTTAGCATTATTCTATTATTTTTTGTTTTTTCCATCGTCTCATCCTTATTTTCTGTTTTAGTTTTACATTTGAGACAATATGTTGACATTATATATTTGTAAGATTAGATAAAATTTATTGCAAGCTTTAGATAGCTTTACAAAAATTAATTGCAATCTCATCATTAGCGTGAGAAGGTTGCTTATCAAACTGTAAAATAAACTTTAAAAAATTAGAATCTCCGAGTTCTCACTCCGGGACATCTGTTTAATGAACATTATACAATAATATCCGCAAGCAGAAGTTCCAACAGGTTGAAGTTGATTAGACGAATAATATATTTTTTTGTATTTTTTGTTTATGTATTTTTTTATTACATCGCTCGGAGGAAGTCCAAACGAGTCAAAATAATTGTTATTATAAACTGCTACACAATGTGTGCCGGATCCGTCATTGAAATCTTGTATATTTATCACGCATGAACCACCAGCGGACGATAATGGAATTGCCGCAAGTTCATCTTTAGAATAAACTCCGTGAAATCTGGGAACTGATTTTAGTTTATCAAGTATATCAAAGTTACTTAGCGATGTGGCCGTGTTCCCGGCAATGTTAGACCACGTCCGATTCCTAGCAGATTTGGCAGTAGACTTCCAGCTAGTCCCGCTAAAAGTGGAGCGAACGGAATAATTCCTCCTTGTTTTATTTGATTGCATATGCATTTGTATTCTAGTGTTGGCGATTTTGTTGTTGGCGATTTTGTTGTTGGTGATTCTGTTGTTTTTTTTGTTGGCGATTTTGGTGTTGGCGGTTTTGTTGTTGGCGGTTTTGTTGTTGGCGATTTTTTTTTTCGTTGTGGCATTATAATATATCAATTACATAAAATTCACAATTTTTTTATTCCACTTCCACGAATGATACCACTACCCTCAACAGCTTTTTTCGTTGCGCCAGATATTGCTCCCGACGCTGCTGCTAGTCTTAATGTACCTAACATCGGTAACATTTTTGCAGCTAATACTGATAATGCCGGACCAAAGAAACCACCTTTAACGACGATGTCGTTTGCCATCGCTGTTATTTGTGCGGCACTTAAATTTAAAACAAAAGGTTTTTTGCGATCATATTTATTTGCTTGATTTTTGTTTAACATTAATTTTGTTAAAATACCTGTTTGAGAGCTGGGATTAATCTTTAATGATACTTGTCTCTGCTTTGCAACAGCAGCTGTTAATTTTTTAACTTGACCATCAGTCAAATATATTTCTTTTACAATATATTTTGTCATCTTATATAACGATTGCAGATTAAACTTGGACTGTCATTTTACCTCCAACGGAATCTATCGTAACAAATCTGTCGCTGATCACTAACGTGTATACGTACAACTGCGCTACTGGAACTGCTCCTAATGTCCAGGTAATTTCAATATCAGCTGTTGAATCAACTAATCTCTCGCTATGTTTGCTAACATCAAAATAAAATATTGGATAAAGTGTACGAAATTCCTCTACTGATATCTGAGATCCATCTTCAACGTCTTGATATTTTTGTACTGCGTCGAGTAAATACATGTACGGTCGAGTAACATTTTTATTAGCGTCATCTGTAAAATTGCATTCTATGGCTCGTTCTGGATACTGCTTCGAATTTAGTCTAGCATATATTCGTCTAACATTAGCGTTATTAAATATCGCATTATTTTGTTCTTGGCTATTACGTTGCGCTTGCTCTTGAAATACGACAAACAATTGTCTCGGCAGTTGTTCGCTTGATGTTGTTGTAACTCGCCACGTGTAGTCAGTAGTATTTGGAACCGCTGTTTGATATATTTTATGCTGCTGAAAATAAATTTTGTTTGTATGTTTCTCAAGCATACTATTTAGTTCTGCCGCTTTTGTGATCGACGGAGTTATACGCGGCATCCACAGCGCAAGTTTGTTTATGATAAACTGTACATCAGCTCCACCTGACCTAAACAGACAGTCGTTTTGTTCTGCCCGATCTAAAATAAGTGTATGTTTAACTCCACGAAATACTTTATCATAATCACGACAAAAGCCAAAAATCATACTTAACGGAAGCATCATTGTAATTTGACGTGATCCTGCTGTAAGTGATCTTCGCCTAGCAAAACCTTCATTATAACGTGGATTTTTTACGTCAATTGTGTTGTTGATTAAATCTAACATTGCGACAGCATCTGCAGCTGCTCCTGGTGGAGTTACTCCAATATTATTACAAGCTGCAGTAAGTGAGACTCTCACAGCGTCTGCGTTAGCGCCTGCAGCTGGTGCTACTATACCTAGTGCGGCTGCATTAACAATAAGAAAAGTTCTTACAATTGGAAGATCTGCAGCAGCAGCAGCTCCGTGTACCAAAACACCTTTCGAGAAAAGTTCGATTGATTCAGCTACACCTTGTCCAGTATCTTTAAACCACATCATGTTCGTTGCAGTTGATCTCGAGTAATCATCGGAAAACGAAATAATATTTAAGATTGTACTTGCAACTTGTAAGTGACTTGAAATATCTTCTACAGTTTGATTGGCCAGTTGATATCTTGCACTTTTGAATAAACACCAGCCGTTATTTATAAGAGCTACTTCTGCTCCAGCTGCAATTGCAACAGGCGGATTAGCTACTGTCATAATCTGACCGCGAACTTCTAACATTGCCTTATGAGGCAGTAGAAATGCATCTTCGTCTCGAGTATTAAATGTTCTAATACCAGTTTTATTTGGTTCATTAGAATTTTCATCGAGATACTCAACGTACTCAAATTCTGTTACAGTGTCATCGGTGTCATAAGTTTCTGCTAAATCGAGATGATTTTTAACAGACATTTTTTATTTATTAGATTATATAAAATTTTATTGCGGCGCCGTTACTTTAGATATTAATTTTTGTATAATCTGCTCGCCTTTCGGTGATAAAAGTTTTTTCGTTGTTGTTATCATAGCACGTTGAGTTTCTTTTGTTGGAGCGATTTCTGATATAACTTGCTTTATATCAGATGCAGACGGTGCGCCTTTTATTTTATCAGCTATTTTTTGTCCCACCGCAGTTCCAGCGGCAGATGCAGCCCCAGTTGCAAAAGCTTTACCTGCGTCTAGTGCAATTGGTGCAACTTTACGCGCAATTCCCGGAACATTTTCAATAACTTTAGTAAATATACTTCCAAAAAATCCTCCTACTATTTTTCTTCGATAAATTTTTTTCCTCTGTTTCATTATATTTGAGGTTGTATAATTTTTATTGTCAATCACGAAGTCGCAAAACTTTGTTATTGTACGCGCCTATGCAACGCGTAGGTGTAAATAATATGTAACAATTTCGTTATTCACATCTATTTGTCTCCCCGACTGGTCTGTTAATTGCATTGTGATGCTTGTGATTTGATTCTCAACTATAAGCGGATAATAGATAATATGACGTGGATTAATTTGCATAAGAGATCCTGGCGGAACTTCTGGTGAGAAACTGTAAATTGTTTGTCCCTTACTGCCTTTTGATGTGTGAGATCCAGATGCAATAGAACAATTGACAAGTATTGTGTTTACTTCTGTTATATTTACTGGCAGTTCACCGTCATATGTAATAGCCTGATCAAGAGCACTATAAACTTTACCAGTGAATCCTATCAGTTGTGAAATACCTTTTTCTCTTGGTTCAAAATCGATAGTCATATTTCTCAGTGTTATCCTAGCTCGTAACGTGTTATAATTCGCTGCCAACTCGAAATTATCAGCCACACCACCAGCTTTTGTTATTATTTCTTTTATAACCCTGTTTAGATCAGAAATGTTATAAGCTCCTTGTGGAATTTTTAATCTTCTTGTTATAGATATTGGAGATGCTGTAACCGGAGTAAATGAAATTTCATTATTAACATCAGTTTTCACGTTAGCCATGGCATTCCAACAAGTACAAGAAATTAATCCAATCTCATATTGTTTAGCAGGATCTAGTTGTATTGGCGGATTGTAATTTACTGAAAGGTTTGTGCTATTTTCTGTCGTTTGACTCGAGTCGAACAATAGTGTTGTTGACATTGTTATTTATTATATTTTTTATAAAATTAAATCGCCTAGATTAAGTCCATTGATTTATATTAAGTCGCGGTGTAAAGTTTCATACTCGTCAGATGTTAATAAATTTTCTGATCTTAGATGATCAAGTATATCAACAATTTCATTATCAATTTCAACACTAACATTCCCAGCTTCTTTTGATGATATTAATAGCATTAATCTGCCTATCATTTCAGCGGTTGATGTAAATATTTTTACACCTTCTCCAGTTTTTGGTAATACAGATTTTTTATAGTTTTTAACTCGATTATCATCGACTGATTTAAATTTCCTATAAAAATTCCACCCTTTTCCATATTCTCTTTTTCTATAATCTTCCGCTGCTATTTTAAAGGTATTAGCGATAACACCTTTCCTAATTATATCAGAGAGCGTAGACATATTGTGTTGTGTTATGGCTTCATTTAATTTATCGTCATCATTATTACCTTCTATTATTATTTTATTTAATGTCTCATTAAATCTGTTGTATTTTTCTTCTGACCAAGTTCTTATTTTATCAATATCTTCTATATTATTATCTTTTAAAAAAATTTTATATTCCTCATCTGTTATTTTATCATTTGCTTGTTTTCTAAAAAATTGTCTTTGCTCTCCAATTTCCATATACTTTAATGTTAACTTGCCAACTCTTTCTTGTTCTTTTTCAATATCTTCTATTTTTTCTGATATTTCACTTAAAATATTTCTAATTTCATGTGAAGTTAATTCTGCTAATCTTCTTTCAAATAAAATCGGATTATTGATCAGCCGGTTTAGTTCAGCTTGCCTAGCGGCGGGATCAGCAATATTCTTTACAAGTGCCTCAGCTAAGATTCTTTTTTCCTCATCAGATCTAGCAATAATTTTTGCAGCAGCTGCTTCTTGTTGTTCTTTAACTAGTCCAATCAAACCTTTTTCTTGTAGTTGCTTAAGTTCTTCTTCTGATAGTGGTTTAGTTTCAGGTTGTTTCCCAAGAAGTGCTTCAGTAACTGGTTTGAGAATCGTAGCTGTTGTTTCTGCGGCAGTTACTTGCCCACGTCGTGCTTGCTGTACTCGCTGCTTAAATGCTGCTTGAGATTGAGCAAGTTTTTTCAGATCTTCTATATGTTTTCTATATTTTGCTTGTTTGTCCATAATTATTATATATAAATTTTATAAAATTGAAACGCCTTACTGTAAGTAAGTGTTAATACAACAGCGAAACATTTTAGTTGGATCATGTGTAAGTTTATCAAATAAGAAGAAGTTATATTTATCTTTTGTAGCTTTATGATAAAGTTCGATAAATTTATCTTTTGTTACGTCACCGCATTGTTCGTTCGCAATATTTCTGACGTCAACATTGTCCAATCCCGGAAATAATATAAAACAACCGGTATTTCGCCGAATAAATCTGTCAACATTATAAAAACCTTGAGCTAAATAAACAGAATTACACTTTTTATTTCGCGATAGTGAAAAATATGATCTTATTTTATTCATCTCCGTATTATTTAGCGGAATATCGTCAAAAACTACTATCTTATGTTCAGATGCATCAAGTTGATTAACTGGAATAAGATCTTCTGGCTGTCTGATTATAAAAAAATCTTCACCAGCCTCAAGATCATCACGAAGTTTGTCATTATATTCGCTTAGTAGCTCGTACTTATCTTGCTGTGGATTAATTGTATAAATATAAACTCGATCGTAGTTAAAATTATCGCCAAGAAGCAAGTTCATAAGCAAATTTGTTTTTCCCGATCCAGTTCGCCCAACAATAAGATAATGACAATCTGGAAGTTCATTGTTATGTTTATGTTTCACCAACCGCTCTGTATCAAAGTTTAATATCGATGCCATCGTTGTTATATAATTTTATGTAATATTAAACTAAATAATGTTAACAATTTTATGTAAGACAATAAATAATGAGCTACTATACAAAATTTGGAACATTAACAGGAGATTTATTGACTGAAGGTTATCAAGGTGACTTATCTAAGTACGCAACTCTTGATCAGCTAAGAAATGAAATCGATAATTTATTAAATCTCACAAGTGTGGATCAAAATGAAGTTGTCATTTTCCAGGATAAACAAGGACGATTAAAGACGAGTAATGTACAACTGTCAAATGTACTTCTACGAATTCCCACCGAGGTTGTTAATAATATTGTTACTTTTACAAATCAAGGTAAGATACAAGATTCCGGTAACTCGATTAACGATTATGTCAAAAAAGCTGGTGATTCATTTACGGGTCACATTATTATGAATCAAAATAAAATTACATACCTTGGAAACCCAACCGCAGATACAGACGCCGCAACAAAGAAATATGTCGACGATCAAGAATCTAAGTACGTATTGGTCAACGGTGGCATAATGCGTGCATTTCTCAACATGAACAATAACGGCATTAATAATCTTAGAACACCGGAATATGATTTTGATGCTGCAACGAAAAAGTATGTTGATGATAAGGAAATTTCAACTTCGTTAAAAACAGTCGGTGATGAAATGACTACACTTAGTGCTACTTTTTCTAGACACGTAGAAACGTTCTTAAATTTTCGTAGAAATATAAACAAACCCTTTAAAGAATTTTTTGGGGAACAACCAACCGTTGAAATAAAACTAGCCGACATTAACACGAAACTCAACGACATTGTCAGTGGAATACCTAATATTGTTCAAAAAACTAATCTGATTAAAATTCCACATGGACAAATTAAAAATATCGTATATACAGTAGCATCAGGGTCATCAACAGGGACACCACAAAATAACACACTCGAACATACCGTAGAAGTAAGTGGGTTATACAGGTTATCTATTTACGGTTCGGAAATTACTGCGGCAACTTCATTATCACCGAATGAATATCATAATCCTCTATTGGTGATGCTAAGCAAGAATATGATAGAAACCTTTACGCTGATATCAACGGAAATGCCTCCGAGACGTTACTGGTGGTGCCTAGAATTTATAGCTGAAACACCACCACAAGTAATAATTACTTATTCATAGCTGAAACACCACAATTAATTACTTAATCAAACCAGAACCAGCATTTTTGTAAATTAATATTATATAATGAAAAAATATATATTTGATTTCAATCACATTTCAAAAGAAATTCCAAAACAAGATGTGGACGCTCTAATGCAATATTACAAATTTTATCATAAAAAACTTTGGTGCGTGAAAAAATGTTATAAATATTATAACAAAATCTTTCGAGTAATATCATATTTACCGCTATTATTGACCGGATCTGGTATAATTTCGAGTGGTGCATCATTAAACCCGTTTTTGCTAATAATATCGGGCATTGGTGTTTCTCTTGAAACAGTATGTAAAAAGATAGAACCTCGACTCGCGACTAAAAAAAATAGTTGCCAAACGGCTAGTATCACCTATAAAAAATTACTTGATCAGATACGATCTTACTTGCGTGGTATACAATATGATATGGACGATTTAATACGCGAGTTCCGTATTATTGACAGTATGTTAACAGATATTCTACCAATGAGGGTTAGCAAGTATGATAAAGATTATCAAAAAAAGTATGATAATGAGAGGGTATGAAATATTATCAAAACTTAAGAATAATGTACTTACCTTTCTCGCTTTGTGAATATCCGCCTGAACGCTATCACACAATGATTCCAAACGTTAAAAATATCACAGGTGTAATAATTTCCGCGTGATCTTTCGTACTGGTCAAACTCCTGCAGACTGATTTATAAATCGCGTCTTGCCTTTTATATACTGCATTCAGTCTAGTTCGAGAACATTCTACGCATGCGCATTACATTCTGGCAAATTCCACATAATCACACGATCTCTGTATGACTCATGCAATAGTCATGCTTGAGTGAGTTACCTGTGTACCTGGCTTCATAGGTAAACAAGCGGCTACATATACCTTATTAGGTAATGTAGTTGAAGTTTTAACAGGGCAGAGGGGGGGGGTAGTAGAGGGGTGGGAGTAGTAGTGGAGGGGGGGGTAGTAGTAAAGGAGAAGCAGGGTGGGGTAGAACCCTGGTTATCCTTTACTACTGCGGAAAGTATTATCTGGTTTCGGAACAAGTATACATGGTGACCTCCAGTCACATTTACTAGGCTCTATGAAATCATTTTCCAGCAAATACTGAATTTCATTTTCAAGTATTCCTGTTTGAGAGGGTTCATCCTCTAAGGGTGTTTTTTCACAGGTTTGGAATTTACAATTTCAACGTCATAGTAATCTTTGTTTGTTCTCGTAGGAATATCTGGAAATAAGTGCTCATATAGAAATAATAACTGTTTAAGTTCATCCCTTTCTTGTTGTTGCAAATGTGAAAGTTTCTGTTCCAGATTATTCATAATTTCTGAATTTCAAAGATTTGTTACTACAAAATCAACAGTGTCTGATTGCATTCTTTCACTTAAATCCTCACTGAATGGGACAGATACAACTAAATTAATTGCATAACTAACCTGGCTATCTCTATCAATATACTTGTACTCCATTAATTTATTGATATCCCAGGAGTACAATTATTATAATTTAACAAATTCATTTTCTTCTCAACTTTGTAAGGGCCGTAATAACTAATCTGAAGAAAATTTTGAAGACTGAGCAAGAGAGACAGAACTCTATCACCACATTCAAAAGTTCTCTCCATTGAAGTTCTGTCAAACCATAATTTCACTTCTGACTCGAACTTCTGAGTGCCAAATTTAAGCATACTGGCTTGAAAATTCCAGACATAAAATTTTACTCTTCATCAGATTGGACCGATTTGGGAAGGCCAAATTGAGTGAAAAGCTTTATCAAAACTTTTACTATTGCTTTAGTTTTAATATTCCTCAAAGAAATTGCCTCTGGGAATCTTGTTGTCGCATACATTATGGTCAACAAGTATTGGTTGCCTGACTTGGTCTTAGGTAAGGGACCGACACAATCTACCATTATTTTGCTAAATGGTTCGTCAAATGCAGGAATAGGTTGCAGATAAGCCTTAGGTATAATCTCATTGGGTTTTCCTACCATTTGACAAGTATGACAAGATCTACAAAATTTACAAACATCGCTTTTAATTTTTGGCCAATAGAAAGTGGTTCAAGATCTTGTGATAAGTCTTATTAATCCCTAAAAGACCAGCCAGAGGTGTTTCATGGCCAGACTAAGAATTTCCTGTCTGTATGATTTTGGAACTACAATTTGATAGTTCACTGACCACTAGTCACCAGCAGGTACCTCAGGAGGTCTCCAATTTCTCATACGAATCCCATTTTTAATGAAGTAACAAACAAATACTTCAGTCGCTTCACTTTCACTAATGGCTCTTTGAAACAAACAGGAGATCTCAGGATCTTTTTCCTGTTCGACAACAAGTGATTGTCGTTTGTCACCCTGATTAGAATAAAGAGAATGAGTAGTTAAAAGAGGATCACTGTGATCAAAACCTTTTGATCCAAACAAGGAGTGAGAGTGACCTCATCAAAAGCCTGACTAATACATGTGTCAGCTAAATGAATACTTTCCTGATCATCCTCATTCTCAAGAGCTTTCTTTGCCATAGCTCTCGTAACTGCACAAGCTGGGTATAAATCGGAATTCGTTTTCAATAGGATCGACTTTCTAATCAAAGCAAGGCTTGTCAGTTACAAGTGGATTAACCACAACCTTATCTCCAGCTAGGTCACTGCCTAGTAATAAATGAATGCCCTGAACGGGTAAAGAAGACACTGTTCCGACTGTCACGAGTCCTGAGACTAAGTTTGATGACAAATTAACACAATGGAGAGGAACATTAACAAAGCCGCACTCTTCCCCCTGAATAAGAACACTCTCATTAGAACAAGACTTCTCAGAAAAAGGCAAAGTACCTGATAATAAACGACTATGAGAAGCTTCTGTGGCCCTTAAAATTTTAATAGGGATGGGATTGGCCGAATCACCCAAGAGTGATATAGAACCCTTCGACACGAATGGTTCATAATTCTCCATAATAAAATCAGACTAGGGTTTATTACACCCAACAAATGTATTGCTTTCAATACATGACCGTGACCTTGACCTCTTAGAACTAAGAGTATTTGGAATTAGTCTGCCTTGCTTCTGATGCTTATTTTTCAATTTGAAGCAATCAGAAATAACGTGTCCTTTCTTCTTGCAATAGGTACACGTAGGACGAGATAAGGATTTCTGATCAGATATATCAGAAACTTGATTTCTAAAAGTTGTGCCAGATTGAAATTTAGAAGGGCTCGTATTAAGCTGAAATACTTTTACCAGAAGACTGCTGAGTGGAAGACTTGCCTACAAAAGAAACTTTACGAGCTAAGGAATACTCGTCAGCAGAACGAGCATCATTTTCCAAGGTTTCAACCTTATGCTCATCAAGATAAGTCTTAATGTCACTATGGACACAGTTCTTGAACTCTTCAAGTAAAACAAGTTGTCTGAGACTTTCATAATCTTAATCAACTTTCTTGGCTTAGCATCATCTATCAAATAACTTCTCTTTTTCTCTTGCAAATTCGACATGAGTTTGTCCAGCTTCTTTTTTATAGTTCCTGAAGTTTTGCCGATAAGCTTAAGGGACTAACTGATAACCCTTTAAGATGCATTCCTTAACCAGATCATAGTCAGCACTTTGCTGTAGTGACAGTGAATTGTAAATATCACTAGCTTTACCAGTAAATACACAATGTAATATTAGAGTCCAGTATTCCCTTGGCCATTTCAAATTTTCAGAATTTTTTTCAGACTGAGGAAAATATTTGTCTACTTCTTTTCTAAAAGGGGGCCCTAACCTAATATTCTTAGTAACATCAAAACTTGATTTTGTATGTGAAGTAGGAATGTGCTTTTCACTTGCCAGCTCTAATTCTCTTAATTTAAGTTGATATTCCCTTTCTTCCTTCTCTCTTTGTATTTGCATCTCTCTCTCTCTCTCTCTCTCTCTCTCTCTCTCTCTCTCTCTCTCTCTCTCTCTCTCTCTCTCTCTCGCTCGCTCTCTCTCTCTCTCTCCAATTGCAACTGCATTTGTTTCTCTTCTTTCTGTCTCTCTCTCTCTCCTCTTTCTCAAATTGCAACTGCATTTGTTTCTCTCTCTGTCTGTCTGTCTCTCTCTCTGTCATAACATTTGGTTCTCTTCATTCTGTAACTGCATTTGCATTTGTTTTTCCTCTTTATCTTTCTGAAATTCAAGCTTTCTTAGCTCTAATTCCATCTTGTATTTTAATTTTAATTCCTTTACTTTTATGTCAGATTCTGATACAAATTTGCTGATCGAAACCAAAGCACTTTTATCGAAAACATTCTTTTCCACCAAATACGGGACCAATAAGATTTTTATTTCTTGCTTCGTTAAAGAAGCTTTTGCCTCAGAAAGATCATATTTGCTCGCAAGTTGAAGCAATTCATCTTTTTTCAAAACGTCAAACTGTTCCTGAGTAGGATTTGAAAGAAAGATCTCCACTTTTGATGATGTTGTAAAACAAGCCTGTTGATTTCACTAAAGATTTCTAAAATGTGAAATAATACTTGGGATTTAAAAAATTCTGAAACTAGGGGAATTTAAATTTCAAAAAACAAGTTTTCTGAAATATTTTAGCCAAAATTCATATATCCCGGACGAGCGCCCAATTTTCTTTACTAGTCTAGGCTCTTAAAATAAGTAACAGAAAAGAGTGAAGACAAAAAGTTTTGTAAAATTTAACAAATAATTTATTTTCCTAGAATACCAAGTGAAAAATGAGAAAAAAGAACTTACGGTTTTACGAATCAAATCCAAAATTAATCCAAGAGTTAAAAATAAAAGTCCTAGTAATAAAAGTCCTGAATGAAACTGAGTTCGAGTCCAAATGAAATCCAAAATGGAAGTCGATGACGTATGTAGTCAGCGAACTGCTGTTGTGTCAACAGTTTCTTGATGAATCACAGAAAATATTATTCCAGTTTTGAATTCCTTATAAATTCCAGTCAATGTCTTTGTCCAAGAATTTTGCAGGAGCACTTATGTATTTCCAGGGAAAAGAATCACGTGAAATTCAATAAAATAAAATTTCAACTGACACTGGTCACAACATAACTTAACATGTCAATTGTTTGGAGCCTGACTGCCAATCTTCTATAAAGACAACAGTTATACACTAATTTAAGACGCAAAACAGATTCCCGGATGAGGGTCAATCTTCTAGAAAAATTAGAAGTTTGTAATAATAACACGTTTCATATCACGTCCTCCAGGTATGGCCTTGACTTAACTTAATGATTCTTAATCTGATAAAGAATTTTAAAAATTTTTTAAAAAGTTGTTTACCAAAATGTCACTGGCTCTGAATCAAAGTCAGAAACTAGGTACAGTATTTCTATTATTAGGTGTTTATCAACGAAAAAAAAAAAAAACAGTCAGGTCAAACAGAACTAAACTCAATTCTGGACAATATCAAATCCAATAAACAAAGTTACATTACAATAGCATGTAATGGAATTTTTAAAAAAATTCAAACTAACAAACAAATAATTAAATTAAATATACATAACACTATAATATGTTCTGTTATAGCCTGAAAAGGCCCCAGTATAAGGTCAAATCTGATGAGGTCAGCGTAAAAGTCCTCCAGAAACTGGTCTTTATTAGCAAATACATTTGTCACAAATCGCTTATCTTTATTGACGTCATATCATAATTTTAAATCGTTGGCAGGGTCATTGAGTAATGCAAAGTCCATAACATTTTGTCACAAAACGAATCTAAAACACGTGTTCATTTGACGTAAAAAAAATTGTAACCTCATTGAATAATACCATATGACACTCAATACAAACAGTACATGAAATATAATATTATTCAACTCGTTTTATAAATCTCGTTTCAAATAAACGCTCATCTAAAATCCAGTGTGTTAGCTCACTGAGTAAAGGAATTTGTTCAACTTGACCCTTTTAATGAGGCAACTGCTATTTAGGTGTGACCACTGTGGTAGGTTTATTTTACGGTATTGATTCATTGATGTTTGAACAGCCCTAGTTACAATGAATACAAAATTTGGAATATTATTTAGGAGATATACTTGATCCGTCCGTTTCATCGTTTGTTTTCCATTGTTTAATTTGGTTGTCTTATTAAGTGAGTAAAGGTAGCTTGTTCTTTTAAATACGTTTTCGGTGGTAGACGTTTTTTTTTTTTGGTCAGATAAGGCTGCAGACTTTTCTCCTTTTGAAATGCCGTTGAAACGGATTGAAATACGTTATAAACTACACTACCATGTGTACGATGTGTTTCATCCTGCGATATCTTTAGCATTTACTAGCGAAGAAAAAAAAGCGGAATGTCCTATCCGCTTATAATTCCCCATACATTATTGCATTCGCTTTATCTTATTTCAGCTAAAGATGTACTCCTCTCTGTGCCTTCACATATTCGCTAGCTAGGGGGTCATCGATCCACTTCGTTTCATAACAGATTTGGAACGATGCGTATCGACGATCCTAGGTTAGCAAAGATGCGCCTTTCCCAGTGCGTATTCCTCCAGACAACATTTGTGCATCATGTTATTTATTCCTAATATTTGTATGTAATTGTTTCTTTTGCAAGTTGCAACATATAAATAAATATCCTTCTATTGACATAAGCAACAATTTTTTGTCGGAAAATAAGTCGTCCTCCGTCGCAAAAAACTTGTATGTTATAAAATGAATGCCCTGTTCACAAAAAGCCTTAATAAGAAGAAAACGTCACTGTAGAGATCTGGAAAGTCTGTCATGTGCTATCTTATGGTATTTCCACATACCTGTCACAGGTGAATGAATATCGTAAGGTCACAATATTACACGAAAAGAATAGTCGTAAGGTCACTATATTGCACGAAAATAATAATCGTGAGGTCACTATATTGCTCAAAATGTTTTGCCTATCCTAATGTTTGAGGAGTTCAGCTTTAGCTAAAATCAGGGACAATTTATGCAAGGATAGCATTTGTTGAGTCTTTATCAACCTCCCAAAAATGATTGTTAATTCGTTTATGACTTTAATAAACCCGAAATATTCGTAAAAGGGAGAATTTCAGTCTTATCAGTAGAATCTGAAAAAAATTTCAGAAGTCACTTTTCTTTAAGACCAAAAAACATAGCATATAAATAAAAAATTAACACAGGGGGTCCAAAAATATAGGGAAAGTAAAAGGAAATTTCAAAGCTGAGAATCTACAACCAGACACAAGATAGCTACCGACTTTTCAGAAGATTGAATATCCTTTTAAAGGTATAGTTTGATCACTGAAGAA
>JAECUM010014427.1:37500-39933 GCA_016617855.1 Megalonaias nervosa
CGCTCTCCGTTACGGATCACTGCCGTCTCACCTCTGTCTGCGTGGGTTCGAGTCTAGGATTCGGCGAATGCGGATATGTGAGAAAACTTGCCAATAGCTTCTCGTGGGTCAGTGGTTCTTTCCGGGGATTTCCCGGTTTCTTCCTCCACCATTAATACTGGCCGCCATGTATAGCCTATAGTGTGCTGAAAAATGGCGTTAAACCCTACAACAACAACAAGTCGTTGATGTGTATACACGCGCTGGTGCGCGCATTAAACAAGTACTTAGGGAGTTATAATAGAGGTAATGTCTCCAATTTTATCATAGTGCTATCAAACTTGAAATAAAAAGTAAAGGAAGAAAATACCTGATAACTGCTGTATTACACTTTCATTACCTGATAATTGCCGTATTATATTTACATTACCTGATAATTGCTGTATTACATTTTCATTACCAGATAATTTCTGTGTTACATTTTCATTGTGATACGATCCATCAAAGAAGACTTGTTTTAGACACTTCAGTCACACTATTACCGTCTGTTAGTGTGGGGCAGTAGCTAGGGTGGCCTCCGACGGAACTCAGTAATACCAGACACCCATTTGCACGCACACACACACACACACACACACACACTACAATGATCATGTTAAGAAGAGGGCAGACCAGCTGAAATCCGGACTGTCCGGTATGAAACCGGACGAAGCGGACGAACGGCCACCCTTGCAATGGGTTGTAATTCATCAAATGACTCAACCAGTACTTTACACCCATCTGCAAATTAATGGATCTGGTAAATGACAAATATACGTCTGTACAGAACAATTACTGCTTATGTAGAATTGTTATCCAACTATTGAACGAACACGTTCTTACACAAAGCAGACTTTTTTCCAATTTAATTTGGCTTATCTATTCCACTATCATGAGTAAATAATTAACACCTATACATGTTATCTGGCAATGCTCATCGAAGCGAAGACAGAAAAGACCTTGGTAGATACGATTGAATGCACCGCAAGCTATGGGAGAAATGTACAATCGTATAATATTAAAACAGGCCCATGCATGTAAATAGCCGGTGCTTTCCTATTCAAAGGACGTAAAACTTACCCCTGCACCTACAACTTGAAAAACTTAGGAGGATACCTCACGGGAGCCCTTTATTGGTAAAAGATGTTTATAACATAACATTTTATCTTTTTAATTTATTTTAAAAAATAATTATGACGAGCATTTCTTCTTGACTGAGTATGAAATGGTTTATTACACTTTTAAAAGGGCCAGAGATTGCAAGTCTCCGCTATGGCTCATAGGTAGCTAGGTATGTTGTCAGTGACGCGGTGTGCATCATTAATGTGGCCACTTATATTTTATCTGGTTAAAGCTTCACAGGCTCGAGTATCGGTCACTTGATTAAATATTTGACCTCCATATACTTATTTGGAAGGTTAATATACATAATTATTGTAATAATAATCATCGTAGAATGGACACTTAATTATTTATTGAAGGTAAAAACTGTAACAGAAAGTTTTGTCTCGTATAGACGTAAGACAGCAATAATGAAGTACCAGCTTTTGTAACTAAACGAAGTTATTTTTCAGCGGAGATGCATCCAAGACTTTTTAAAAAAATAAGTCAGAACTGTTTTTAAATGCTATTCTACAGGATCTCTCCTAATGAAATGACTGGGGAAATGCAGTGAAAAAAATTAATTAAAGAAAAAAAAATTAAAAACATGGTCCCACATAATTTCATGAAAATGAATACAGTTTAAAATTCTATGTTGTTGTACATAGCATTTTTATTTATTCTTCTTTAATTGGGAAAAATATTTAAGCTACTGTAAGTCATATTTAACTGCATCCATCTGGGGCATAGAAGTCCCCTTGGCCCTACACCATATTCATTGACACAGCATTTAACACAATGTCCCAGCATTCCTTAACATTATTTCATTCATACATTGTAGTTTGGATTTATGCTTGTTTACATTCATGTGTGTGAAAAATGTATCTGCCCAAGAAGAATTAGAAATTGACATAAACCAACATTGCTGTTTATGTCATTCTCCATCATTCATATTTTTGATAGAGAACTAAGTTAATATGGGTATAATCTTGTAGTGGCATCGTTTCAGTAAATAAATGTGAGTAAAAATATTCTGGAGATTAAATATGAATGTTATATTTTTTTATAAAAAATATAAATTAATGGAAACTCATAGTAAGTCAAGCTCCACTCAATGACTTAGCAGTGCAAACTATTTGAAGTAGTTGTTGTTGTTGTTGTTGTGGGGCTTAATGCCATTTTTCAGCATATGATAGGCTATACATGGCGGCCAGTATTAATAGTGGAGGAAGAAACCGGGAAATCCCTGGAAAGAACCACTGACCCACGAGAAGCTACTGGCAAGCTTTCTCACATATCCACATTCGCCGAATC
>JAECUM010014428.1:0-37586 GCA_016617855.1 Megalonaias nervosa
CTGGTCGCGTTCAGCAGGTGGTCGCTCATAGCAGAGCGTTTATATAATAAAATCGATCCATGCATTACGATTGTGGTCGTACATGACAGGTGGTCGCTTATAGCAGAGGTCGCTCATGAGAGGTTCTACTGTACAAGAAAAATACATGCATATGAAATTTCGGGAGCCACACTATGACTGTGTTATATCCAAATTCGTGTTATAATGGAGCGTGCTATAGTGAGGTCACACTGTACTTCTCAATCCACTCTAAGTAATAATGTTTTACTTAAGAGATTTATGAGAGGGGTGTTCATTGCAAAACCTTCATTTTCCAAGTATTCATTGTGTGGGATGTGCAGCCTGTGTTTAACTAGTTTCTTTCTGTACAAGGCAATGAAAAGTTGCCATTACAGGAACATACTATGAAGTTAGCCATGCTGCTTGCTTTGTTAACTCATTAACCCCTGGCGCCCCATTTCAGCGTCAGGACGTTGTACCCTACTTTCAATCTCTGTATCGTCAAGGTCATTTAAGATACACTAAGGTGGGTGGTATTACAGAAAATTATACGTAGCTCTACAATGGTACTAAATAATCTGGACTTTCTTGTCACATTACAAAATACAGAGGGAAAAACATTTTTTGAGACCCGATTTTTTTACAACCAAAATTCGCTCATGGTCGGAATCTGATTTTATGTCAGGATTTTAGACTTTTTAGCCTCAGATCTAAGGTAGACTGGTCTGAACTGCACACAGACAAGAGAACCTTTGCAAAAAGTGGGATAAGATGGGGATTTGGAGTAAAAAGGGGCCAGGACCTGAAAATGATGGGTCCAATAAGCAAAAAAAAAAAAGAACTTCAACTTTTATCCTTCTGCACATGCGCAAACGAAATAGCCAATGAAAAACATTGTTGCTAACACAACTAGGCCACAGGCTAAACTAAAATCTCTTGCAAGCCAATTTATTTGGATGTATTCAGAAGTTACCCCCAAAATGTGCTTCCTACTCACAATTCAGGTGAAAATGACAAAAATCTCCAGGTGTTAATGAGTTAACAAGACAGAGGTGCCAGATGCTTCACCTATAATGAAGACAAAGAACATTAAGTTTGGTTTTAACAGTCACAGTACAAATACACATTCCTTCATAGCTTAACAATCAAAACCAGGGCACAGTGTGGAGCCCTTTGTTTTTCAATCCCATCCATATGACAGAAAAATTGTGTTGTGACTTGTTTACAGTACTGTAAACAAGCCACAACACAATTTTTGGTGTTTTTTGCAAGAAACTAAAGTTTTACGAAATTCTAAAACACTGTTACTCATCAGCACACAATCTCCATATTAAAAAGTTGCTAAAGGCACAATATCAAACTGGATAAAGACTGTTATGAGAAAGTCTGGTTCTGATTCATCAGTTTTTCAGGCTCACAGCACAGGCAATTTTGCTATGTAACGATTGTTTTTACACTGTATCATGGGTTACTTTGGACCCTGAATTGTAAGATCAGAAGTGAGTATGTATGGATGGGTCTGGAGGCTTTCTGGCCATCTCCAATAAGGAAAAATTTGCAGACCACATTATAATGAAGCACATGACCGATATAATTTTACGAGCACTTAATGAATTTGGATCCATGACCATACTCACTTTATAACAGGAACTGTGTTATAATGAAGGACCTTATAATGAGGGAGCCCTGTATTGGAATCATTTATTGATATATTCTTAAAATATACGGAGTAAACAAAATTTCCATTTAATGTAAACCCTGTTTTAAACTTAGTTGTTAATAATTAACGCAGATAGTGAAATAAATGAGTACTAAATGAGCTGCCAGATTTTGTCAATTAAGATACATGTACACTGGAAAGAGGAATAATCCTAGTTTTAAAAATAAAATAGTTTATTTCTCTGTCGCTTGAATAGAAATAAAAATTACATTTCCTATCTTAACAGAAGTCTCATATCAAGCCAACAATCGTTACTATAGACTTGTCAAGGCAATAGTGGTCATTGTGCAATGCTGGCAATCAATTTTGGAACAAAAAGCTAACACAAGATTCAGGTAGGGAATGCAACTCTTGATATTTCAGAAATTGTCTATAAACCACCCAGACAATAAATACGTATGGTGGACATGAAAATGGATTGGATGATTTTGGTTTGGATAGTCAGAAAAGTTTAGTATAGTAGAACAGCATTTTGAGAAGTTTCTGGTTCAGATAAACTAATAATTTTGACAACTGTGGTTCATGTTTTCAAAGACTTTTTCCATTTTATATTTTCAGATTGCAATAGAGAAAATAATGACACTGGTAAGTGTTGAATTCCGTATTACCATTTCATCACTTCTTTTCCAAACCTTTATTTTTGTATGGACCTTAATTGTATACATTTACTTTTTATTATTCTGTCTTTCTGGTATTACACCACTCCCTTGATAACTCGCGCCCTGATAACTCGCAAACCCACTTATAACATGGGGTCAGGTGTGGATCCCAATTTTTAAACCAGAAAATACCAAAAAAGTGATCCCTATTGGTTGAACATGAAGAAAATCGCGTTCGAAATTGGTAACGGAAACTTGATATACCGCTCGTTTTATCGTTGAAAACGGTAGATATGACCTGGAAATTTGATCAACATTATGAAATAACGACTTTTAATAAGAAGTCATATAATTTATTATATTTTCAAATGACATTCTTAGTAAACCGCAATTAACAATATTCAAGGACATTTCGATCAATGAAAATGTCACTTACGCCAAGTGGAGGCAGTACTTTAATAAATAAATACCAATTAAATAATTTTTTTATCAATTGAAATTTGCGTTCTAGTTCTATCTTTTATTTCCTTTTAAGTGTAATCATCATAAATGCAATGTGTCCTCTTGTAATTAAATGTAAAATGTGTCAATCTACTGTAACAGCTATGCCCGCGAGTGTTTCGCTGAGAACCTAATTAAGTGCCCACCATGTTTTGATATCGGACTAGCGGAAGCATCTGTTGTATTGTTGCACTAAATAAAAAGAGGGCCTCCTTTTCTATTATCACGGTAAATACTACTATACAACACTACGGGAACCAGACTAATCAACAAAACAAAAAGCCGTGACGTAATACACGAATGTTTACGCAAACCGTGTTTGGTTGTTGAAACCAGTTGCAATCATGTTATTGATCTTTCAGATGTTGGACATTTTGAAAATAAATGTAATATATAGATAATAACAAACAACTTCATCAGAAAAAGCACTTTATTGACGATTTTTCTTGACTCGATTATAAAATGAGGATTCAGCCATTAAACAGCCCAGTTCCCCCTCCCCTCAACCCCAACCACGCAGTTTTCTGGATGTCTAGGGGTTGTTTTGGAGGTCCCTCAGTAACTCGCGCCCTCACTTATAGTGCGGTCTGTGTTTTTGGACCCCGATGTGCACGAGTTATCGAGGGAGAGGTGTATACAGTAATGCCTTGATGTAACGAACAATTCAGGGTCCATAAATAATGAAACATTTGTTACAATGAAGTTTTCTCTTTATGCTTAGGTGCTCTTCAGGGTCCAGTGTTGGTGCTCATTATACCCAAAAATTTGTAATAGCAAGTTTTATTATACACCTCTCCCTCGATAACTTGCGCAAACATAGACCGCACTATAAGCATGGGCACGAATTACCGAGGGACCTCCAAAAGTTGAAAAAATTTGCTTAGACATCAAGAAAACAATGGTGGGGGGGGTTTGGAGAACTGGGCTGTTTAGTGACTGAATGCTCATTTTACAATCACATTGATAATAATTTTTAATAATGCGCTTTTTCTAATGAAGTTGTTGGTTATTGTGTTCAAATAACATTTATTTTCAAAATGTCCAACATGTGAAAGATCATCCCAACTGGTTTCAACAACCATCACGTGTATGCAAAAACATCTGTATATTACGTCACTGTTTTTTGCAAATCGGAAGTCAAAAGAGCGGGGAACTAGACTAACTGTCGATACACCATCAAACAAGATTCCTTTTTATAAAAAATAAGCGAAATTTATTTCGTGAGACAATCATCTACATCGAATCTCCATTTTTTTATTGTTCAGTTAGTACAGTATTGATGTCATGATTTCATTGGAAGTAATAATGAAACTTCTGATCATCCTTGAGGATATCTCTAAGTGCCAGTTCAAGAATTCTCTGAAACTCGCTTGCCCATAATGGTCCATATCTGTCAAACCAAGCTCTTTATTTCACGAAGTATTCATTTCGCTTGCTTGCAGTTACCAATGAGTCGGTTAATTCAAGGTAGTTTATGTTACATACACAATAACATTTATAACAGTGATTGATCAAAAATGAAGTGAGTTCACCCGACATACGACCGGGGCCACTAGATTTTGAGTTTGTAGGATTTTCGTGCCTTTTAACTTTTCTTTCATTCCAGCTACTTTATTTGATTCAAAAGACATAATTAATGTGATAATACAAAGTTGGCCAGCTTAAAATTCAGTGCAGCAATACAACAAATACTTCCACAAGTCAGTTATCAAAGCACAGTCGGCACCTAATTAGGTTCTAAGAGAAACACTCACGGACATAGCTGTTACAGTAGATTGACACATTTTACGTTTAATTACAAGAGGAAACATTGCATTTATGATGATTACACTTAAAAGGAACTAAAAGATAGAACTAGAACATAAATTTCAATTGAAAAAAAATTCATTAATTTGTATTTATTTATTAAAGTACTGCCTCCACTCGGCGTGACATTTTCATTGATCGAAATTTCCTTACATATTGTTAATTGCAGTGTACGACCGTTTGGAAAGAAAATGTAAAAAATTGTATGACTTATTTTTAAATTTGATATTTCATAATGTTGATTAAAATTTCAGTCATATCTACCGTTTTTGATGATAAAATGAGTGATATATCAAAGTTTCCGTTACTAATTTTGATCGTGATTTTCTTCAAGTTCAATAAATAGGGATCAATTTTTGGGGTATTTTCTGGTTTAAAAAATGGGATCCACGCCTGCTGACCCCACATTATAAGCGGGTTCACGAGTTATCAGGGCATGAGTTATCGAGGGAGTGGTGTAGCAGGGTTTTTTACAGAGTTTTATTAGAGCAAGGTTTGTTTTAAGGAGGTTTCTTATAGCAAGGGTTGTGATGATGTGGTTTGTTATAGTCAGGTTTGTTATAGGGAGGTTTATTATAGCAAGGGTTGTTATAGGAAGGCATAGTATAGCAGGGTTGTAATAGCAAGGTTGATTTTAGTAAAGGTTATTATAGGGAGGTTGATTATAGTAAGGGTTCTTATAGGGAGGTTTATTATAGTAAGGGATTCCTGTACTGCTTAATGATTTATTTTTCATGAGTATCCATTTAACAGTTTTGCATAAGATGATATTTTGTTGACATTAAAATTCATGGATAAGGGTCTATTCTGTAACTCAAAATTTAGGAGGGCAATTTATCTTCTCTCTCTAAAGAAGGTGGGATTTTGTTTTGCATATAAGGAGGAATTTAATATAGAAATAAGGCATTGTTTAAAAATATAATTTGCAAGCTTTGCTCATTTGGCTGAATTTGGGTGTGGTTGTTAGAAATTAGCAAGAACCTCCTAGGCATACATCCTCGATAAGACCATTGTGACTTGGGGAAACGGTCCTATTATTATGGCAGCTGTGATTCTTTTGGTCCTTAAATTTATGGTTTGTTGCATGGTGATACAAAATCTGTCAAACATAGGTACCCCCCCTCAAAAAAAAAAGTGAATTCACTGTATTTTTATTTATATGTAATGTTGTATAATTTGTTCTACCATATGCACTCACATATATAGGTAAAATTCAGTGGCAAAGTAGACAAAGCTGGATCTGCCACAGCATAATGTACCAGCAGATATGGATCTATGCAGTTTATTAGGAGTAGTCATTGTTAAACAAACAACACTGACCCTGATCTGACATTGCATAATGTGCTGGCAGATCAGTTCTGTTTAGTTTGAAGTTGGACTTGACTTACAGATGAGTATAGACAGTACACAACAGACAATAAGCATCAAAAATGGAATTTGGGTTGGTTTTTATGTGCACAAAAATCTTGGACTTTTGACACCAGAGACTACTCCTACCCCATCCCAATCACCATGGGGGAGGAGACAAATGTAAAATGCTTTGGTGAAAGCTTAACTGTCTAGTAATATTCATATTTGACAATGTTTTTAACTTTTCAATTACATAAACAAAAAATAGAGAAAGCTATCCTGAAGCTTTCGTCCTCTGCTAAGGACTTCATCAGCAGAATGATTTAATCTCTACATATCTGGGATTTAATCTCTACATATCTGGGATTTAATCTCTACATATCTGGGACAATCTGTTAACATCACTCACCATCCCATCGACCAATGTTAATAGTCAGTAGAGATTAAATCAGTCTGCAGATGAAGTCCTTAGCATAAGGATGAAAGATTCAGGTTAGCTCCCTCTATTGTTTGTGTATGTAGTTGAAAAGTAAAAAATATTGTCCAAAAATTGTAAAGATATATACTTATGTATATTTGAATGTAGAAAAAAAATTTAATGGTCAGCTCTGGTTCCATTCTTACATACTTTACAGTTTTATCAATTGTAAATTTGTCTTTCAAATAAAACTCGGTTTCATAGTATACAGTACTAAGTAATTTGTTTTTTTTTAACTAGCATTTTTCTAATCCCTAACTCTTAGTATATTTTCTCTGCCTCATGCTCATGTGTCTTCACATGATCTTGGACCAAACGGTTGCAAAATATTGAAAATTTTATTTCAACTCCGCCAAATTTTGCTGAAAATACCAGGTACCACCTTGTTCAAATTATTCTCCAGAAAAAAATTACTTGAAACATTCATTCGCAAGGCAAAATTAATCTAATTGTTTCTTCACCAGGCAAAATTATTCTAAATGTTTATTCACTAGGTAAAAATACTTTTAATGTTTATTCACAAGGCAAAATTATTCTAAATGTTTATTCAATAGGAAAAAATACTTTAAATGTTTATTCACCAGACAAATATAATTTATGTTTATATAACAGGTAAAATTACTCTAAATGTTTGTTCACCAGGCAAAAATACTAAGTGTTTATTCACCAGGCAAACTTACTCTAAATATTTATTCACCAGACAAAATTATTTGAAATGTTTATTCACCAGGCAAAATTACTCTAAATATTTATTCACCAGGCAAAATTACATAACTCTAAATGTTCATTCACCAGGCAAAATTACTCTAAAAATTTTTTCACCAGGCAAAATTACTCTAAACATTTTTTCACCAGACAAAATTACTCTGTATATTTATTCACCAGGTAAAATTACTCTATATATTTATTCACCAGGTAAAATTATTCTTAGTGTTTATTCACTAGGCAGAATTACTCTATATATTTATTTAATAGTACAAGTACTCTAAATATTTATTCACCATGTAAAATTACTCTAAATATTTATTCACCATATAAAATTACTCTGAATATTTTTTCACCAGGTAAAATTATTCTCAGTGTTTATTCACTAGGCAGAATTACTCTATATATTTATTTAATAGTACAAGTACTCTAAATATTTATTCACCATGTAAAATTACTCTAAATATTTATTCACCATATAAAATTACTCTGAATATTTTTTCACCAGGTAAAATTATTCTCAGTGTTTATTCACTAGGCAGAATTACTCTATATATTTATTTAATAGTACAAGTACTCTAAATATTTATTCACCATGTAAAATTACTCTAAATATTTATTCACCATATAAAATTACTCTGAATATTTTTTCACCAGGTAAAATTATTCTCAGTGTTTATTCACTAGGCAGAATTACTCTAAATATTTATTTACTTAGTAAAAGTACTCTAAATATTTATTTACTTAGTAAAAGTACTCTAAATATTTATTCACCAGGCAAAAGTACTCAAAATGTTTATTCACCAGGCAAAAGTACTCAAAATGTTTATTCACCAGGCAAAAGTACTCAAAATGTTTATTCACCAGGCAAAAGTACTCTTGAGTTTAAGTGGCAACTCCACATTATGCTTTATCCACCATTAATCAAATAAAATAAATGGACCACAATTTGTTTTGACCAGGAGTCATAATGACCATTAATTACTCCTCTTTAACAGATTCTTTTGTCATTAACAAGTATTTAATTCAAAGTATTTTTATTTTGTCAAACTTCAGAGAATTATCGGATTGACTGTAATGGTCTTAGTATTGAAAACTATGATGTGGCAGAGAAGCTATTAAGCATACCGTGTGACACCAGTATAAAATGTAAGTAGGCTTTTCATGACCATATTTTCCTTGAATACAGGAAAGGAGAATTAACCCCAATATATTATTCTGTGTGTCGACAGAGTGTTATTGTATACTTTATTGCAATTTAAAATATTTACATGTATCATGTAATTTTGTTTGGTCAAAATGACATCATGTAACTACAGTAAAAACTGTTAAACTACTTTTTAGTGCTAAAATAGTCATGTGACCAACCAATCAAGTCAACACTAAGGAATGTTTGATTGGTATGAAAGTTGTTGGTAGTAGAAAATAAAAGCTTCAAATTTGTTGGGGGTTTTTTTTGCCCATTTGTGTTTAAAATCCCTTAAATAGATAACTGGAAGCAAAATACACTATAATTTTTATATTTCATTAAATTCAGTGAAACAATACCAAAGAACTTGCTCCAGGTACCAGACTATGACTCTGCTGAAAATGCCAAATTTGCTTTGGATCTTAGCTCTAAAGTTTCCACCCTTAGTATAACTAGGGACTTGTGGAGACCTCAGCTTAGTATATTGTTATCTTGGCTCAGTCCATTGACACCAATAGGGAATGACAGGGAAATATCTCGAAACAGCACTGTCTCTTCTGCTCTCTCTCTTACATGCAAGAAGACAACAGAGTTACTTAGTTTTATTATACACCTGACTCTATGGAGGTGGGGTTGTATAGTAATCTTGGTGTTCATGAAACTCATTGGAATCATTAGACCTACAATTTTTGATGGATTGCCAAGAAACTTTTTAATGTTATGGTCATCACCTGACAAATAATTTTGCTTCCACAAATTTTATTAGAATCATTGCCCTTTTGTCTTGTAACTTAATATGGTGTATGACACAGTCTAGTTTTGAACAACTAATCTTGCAGTTTTTGATGGATTGCCATGTAACTTGGAAATATTATCATCACCTTAAGATGGACATATCAACAGTAATTAATGGCTCAACACTGCAAAATACCCTGGTAGTATACTAATGTATCCAGGCAGTATACTAATGTACCCAGGCAGTATAAACATGTACACTAGCAGTGTAATAAAACACCCAGGCAGTATACTAATGTACACTTGCATTTAATGTACACTAGCAGTATACTAATGTACCCATGCAGTATACTTGTGTACACTAGCAATATAATAATACACCCAGGCAGTATACTAATGTACACTGGCAGTATAAGAATGCACCCAGGCAGTATACTAATGTAAACTGACATAATGTACACTGGTGGTATAAACATGTACACTGGCAGAATACTTATGCACCCAGGCAGTATACTAATGTACACTGGCAGTATACAAAAATATCCAAGCAGTATACTAATGTACACTGGCAGTATATTAATGCACCAGGCAGTATACTCATGTACACTGGCAGCATACAAGTGTACACTAGCAATATTTTAATACATCCAGGCAGTATACTAATGTATACTGGCAGAATACTATTGTACACTGGCAGCATACTAATGTACCCAGGCAATACACTAGCAATATAATAATACACCCAGGCAGTATACTAAAAAAAATGTACATTGGCAGAATACTAATGTACCCAGGCAGTATACTAATGTACACTAGCAATATGATAACACACACAGGCAGTATACTAATGTACACTGGCAGCATCCTAATGTACACTAGCAATATAATAATATGTGCAGGCAGTATATTAATGTACACTGGCAGTATACTAATGTACACTGGCAGTATAAGAATGCACCCAGGCAGTGTACAAATGTACACTGACATTATAATGTAAACTGGTGCATACTAATGTACCCAGGCAGTATACTAGTATACACTAGCAGTGTAATACACCCAGGCAGTATAGTAATGTACACTGGCATTTAATGTTCACTGGCAGTATACTAATGTACACTGGCAGTATATAAGTGTACACTAGCAATATAATGATACACCCAGGCAGTATACTAATGTACACTGGCAGTATAAGAATGCACACATGCAGTATAGTAATGTACACTGACATTATAATGTACACTGGCAGCATATTAATGTACCGATGCAGTATACTGATGTACACTGGCAGTATACTAATGAACAATGTCAGCATAATAATGTAGCCATGCAGTATACTAATGTACCAAGGTAGTATACCAATGTACACTGGCAGATAACAATGTACCCATGTAGTATAATAATGTACTTAAGCAGTATACCAATGTACACTAGCAATTTAATAACGCATTCATGCAGTATACTAATGTACCCATTATGTATACTTTTTATCTGGGCAGTATAAAGCACTATACTTTTATGCCTGCAGTTAATATCTGTGTAAAAGGGATAACTCTAATTGTCTTAAGTTCCATGCATTAAAATTTTTTGAAAGTTAAATTATTACAAATGAGGGATTTAGAAAATAAGCAGCTAGTGCCATAGATGCCCTGAAAGTTGATTAAGGTATTTCGCTTAAAATATTTATTGTCAGTTGAAGATCACCTGTAATTTAATTATTTCTATTTTTATTGTCATAAGTCACCAATTTCAATATGGCATTATTGTATGTAATAATTAAGTTACAAAGAGAAAAATCATGTGTGATATTAAACAGTGTGAGGTAAAATCAAAGATTTGTTTGCAATTTTATTGTCTGTGACACAAGCAACTTTCAAATTACATACATTTGATGTAAGTACAAAGGTCCACATTTATAAGACCATCCTTTCTGCAGTATAAAGGTGGCCTTATAAAAATTGTAGCCACTCATGAGAGGGTCAGAATGGTTTATATTTATTATCTTGGTGTCAGGCAAATTGACCTTATAAAAGGGGTGGCATCACAAGAGGGGAACACTGAACATGCAACTCATAGTAACTATGCATTTTGAATCAATGTATACATGGAAGAATCATGAGAAAATATTTCACATTAAATGACTCACACTGCAAAGAATATTTTGCCAGACCTCCCAGACTATCGCCTTGAATATTCTATATTCATTTTTTTCCTAAATGAAACCTTACACAAAGTGTACTTCCTGTGCACTGTGTTTAAACTAGAGGCTCACTAAAGTTTACACATAAAGTAAACAAGTTAGTGCACTACAGTGAACTTGGTAGTGCAGTAAAGTGAACAAGATAATGTACTAAACACAATGAACAAGGTAGTGCACTAAAATAAACTAGCTAATGTACTGAAGTTGACAATATAGTGCAGTAAGTGGACAGTGTAGTGCAGTAAGTGGACAATGAAGTGCACAATAATAAATAAGGGTACATTAGAAAGAACTTTGCTGTACACTGGGAATATCTTGATATTCATTGGATGAGATAGTGCATAACTTAGAGAATTGTTTCTATTCTCCAATTAAATGAATGGGGGGGGGGCACCAGACAGATGCTCCCACCACTTAGCCCAAAAAAATGAAAAGTATTTTATGAGTATGTGTTGCCCTCTAAGGTGTGTTGCATTGTTTTCTTTATAAGTAGAATTTGGATCAAAAATTTATTTAAATATCAAATTTTTGATGGAGTATTTATTTCCCTAGTGTATCTAAAGGGTTGTTCATCCAATCAGGTTTCAGTCTCCTGATCGGAATCCCTCTCCTTTTAAATTCCAGTGACCTTTGCCAAGGGTCCCTATGTCCTGTGTTTGCTATGTGAGTGTATGCTATATTGTATGCTTGCTATAGATTTTTGTGTAAGGATGGCATTAACTCCAATTTTTTCCCAGTTTTTGTACTAAATTGTATTTTATATTTTTTTAAAAAATAAAAAAAAAAATTAAAAAAATAAAAAAAATTTATTATTATTTCTTGAAATGACAAACCCATTTCCATGTTATGATTTCATATTTTTTGTTTTTGTTCTGTATTTTTGATGAGAAACGGTTGTAGTTGCAAAATTAAAAATAAATACTAGTGGGTTTTTTTGTGCGTGCATTCTGTGAGACGTTTCTCATTTTTAAATAAATCAATGTTGGAGTAAACAGACTGTACCCAGTTTCAGGAACCACATTTTTTGTTTTTTATTACGATATGCTTCCCTTAAACTGTGGGCACAGCCCCATCTTCCAGCTTCAAGATTATGTACATGCAACAAAAAGTTCCGAAAGGGCCTAAAGGTAAAAAGAGATAAAAAATATTTTGTAAGTACCTACTAATTGGTATAGGAAACCCTTTTTATTGATTCCGTCCTATCTCCCTGTGTTTGTGTATTGTTTGTCCATTTCCTACATATGGAATTTTCTGGGGCTCTTTTGCAGGCCTGTGCACTTCGCGTAGTGCCCTGTGATTTAGCCCAGCAATGTCTGTGTCCCTTACTTCTTCCATATGTAGGTTCCCTGTCCTCTCTTTAGGTTCCTATAGGAAAAAGGAAAAAAAAAAAAAGAGCATTTCATTAGGTATTAGTATATTAAAGTGTTCCCTTTATTTGTGTTGTTGGTTGTTTAGATTATAATGCTTGAAGTACCGAAGGAAACTAGGAGGTAATACAATTTGCATTTCTTGATCGTTTTTCCTGACAAATAAATGAATGGGCACACATTGGCAGATCCTTCCACTTGACTTAAATACCGAATTGTTATTTCAGCCTTTGTCAGATTTCAGAGAAATACTTAATATTATTAGAATTTCCTCATCATTCCAAGTTTCATCTTAAATTTATATTTAATTTTCTGTTTTGTTTATCATCTGAAAGTGGCTGTGATGAAATGTGCATGCACTGATTTACTCTGGTAACTTTGTTGATGTTGTTATTGCAGTGATGATGATGATGATTATTGGTGATAGTGCAGATGTTTTAGTTTGAAGAATTTCAAGAAAGTAAATGTGATTTGACCCATTCATTGCTTTTCTTTTCTTTTTTCTGACAATGTGAATACTTGTGAGTGTTGAGGTAATTTATATACATGTCTGTTACCTGATGTTATTTATACACATGTCTGTTACATGAGGTAATTTATACATGTCTTTTACCTGAGGTAATTTATATACATCTCTGTTACCTGAGGTAATTTATATACATGTCTGTTACCTGAGGTAATTTATATACATGTCTGTTACATGAGGTAATTTATATACAGGTTTATTATATGAGGTAATTTATACACATGTCTATTACCTGAGGTAATTTATATACATGTCTGTTACCTGAGGTAATTTATATATATATATATATATATATATATATATATATATATATATATATTACATGAAGTAATTTTTATTTATGTCTGTTACCTGAGATAATTTATGTACATGTCTCTTACTTGTCAGGCATACTCAGAAGCTAGATACGATTTTATGAGAAATATTGGCACAAAATTTTCACATTTAGTCAATTCTATTAAGTCAACAAAAGAAATGTCATCAACTGGTTGGATCAAAGAATTTTTAAACTGGTTACATACAAAGAAAGAGGTGCATTTTATTTGAACAACTACATGTCTTGTCTGTATTCAACATCCTACTCATGCATAACTGAAAGTTCCAGTCATGTGCCACAAACTCCCCCAGCTTTGTTGGGGTTGGGTTGTAGTGGGTTTTGGTTATCGTTATCTAGAGGGTGATCGCCGACAGTGTAATCGCCCGGATCGATTAAATATCAATATAAAGTGTGAAACTTATAGGTGGAATAGATAGAGATCTGAACAGATATATAAAACAGAATGACACGAGCTCCCGTACATGTAAAGGCAATAAATTTAATCAAAATTCATAAACAATTGTGATAATACATTACATTAGGAAGATACAATTCTTTTTGAAACAAATCATTCAACAAATTTCAAACACAAATATACTTATACAAATAGCTGATCTGTTTAAGTGATAGAATTAGTTATCATCTAATCGAGTGAAAGATCGAAGTCAATGCCTTGTACAGATTCTTAACCTGATTGTTCTGGTTCAGTCCAAATTCACTGCGACTGTTCTTTAACTTCCCTGTGCCTGTACGGCTGGGTCCTTTCCACTTTTCCCTTCTCCAACTCTCTAGTGTCTCGCCGCTTTCGGCCCTCAAACTTTGTGTGGTTAGGTGGTTATGTAAGTACTTGATGAGTGGATACTTCAACAGGTAGATTCGTGTATATGTCACGTGGATACGTCGGTGAATACGTCACGTGGATACGTCGGTGAATATGTCACGTGGAGCTATCTCACCTTCAAAAAGTAAACAAAGTAGCATCCTAAATATTCTGTCAGGTATCCTACTGGGAATAGATCATTTCTTCCCTCGTTAATGTCAGATATAGTTCTATCTGAATTCAAACAGATACCAACGGCCATCTGGTCAAGCTAAAAATTGCAGACCATGAACAAACCTAGTTTCCTAAGATCAATGTACTTCCTAATGGCTATTTCAACACTGGCTCACATTAACATCACCCTGAGACATCAGTTCCGGTCTCGTCTCAATTCCACAAATGAATGAATGAAATTCCTTTCATGGCTCAACTACAGTATTTATAGTGAATACACACATTCAAGTCTCTAGCATATATGAAATCTTACTACATGGTTTAACAACGTTAATTTCAGTCAATATGCTCTCAAGTCTTTATCATATGTGAAATCAGCTAAGTCGGAGAATTCCCACGGATTCTCGTAACTCATATCAACTAAAGTAAGGCATGAAATTCTAGATACATATTTACCTATAACAATCGAGACTATACATTCAAATCATTCATCAACTTATATAAAGAATATCATTGTACGGATTCATATAGATGAACTCACAGTTGTATTCATATCAAGAAAATTGATCTATGAATCTAACCAAATAAATTCATGCAAATATAAGCAAATAAATCAAACAAATCCACATATTGATATCAATGATTTACGTGAGACTGACACATAATACCTTGTGTTTTCAAGCATTCCCACCAGAATTGTGTCCGTCGATTTTTCCAGACATCCGATCCCTTGGATGATTAATTACGAGTGAATTTCTTCTAAATTCGACCCGGAGTCTTCTACATTTGTTTTCTCTTGCAGAAAAAAGTGTCGACTGACCAGGACCTTTGCAGCGGCACATTAAAACTGAGAGTTTTCATGTGGAATCATGCCCTCTTATTCAGCATAACCAATCCAAATTAAATATCTCTCCTGCCTTAACTAGGTGCTAAAAATGTAGTCTGCCTGACAACCTCAGATTACCAAATACTGATTCCTGGAAAACTTCAAAACTGACAGCTTCAATACAGATCGGAAGTTAACCCCTATCCCTTTCACTTAAATAAACAAAGGCTTAATTAAGAATCACTGCTTTCATGACAGAGACATTACCAATCAGTGCATTATGGCGATTTAAACATGTGCCGGTCCCCATAAATCTAATTAATCGTTCACCTGCCCAACTTAATGTGTTCTTCATAGAGCAACAGAAATTTGCACTCTTACATCATGTTTCTCGTTGTACAATATTTTGGTGCATGAAAAAGGTTGGTGATCATGATATAGGAGACATATGTTTTATATGCATTATTATTGATGGCAAACAGCTAGGTGCTGTGTGTATAGGCAAATGGAAAGCCTATATTTTAATCTGTGCAAATATATTTTCCAGGTTGTCATGTAAAGTATTATGGTCAGAAGTACTTTAATGTATCAGGAAATAGTAACCATCAGATAGCCAGCTTGTTTTGTGAAGACAATGACTATGAATCTCTGAGTCCTCCAGTATTTCAATGCCAGCAAGGTACAGCTCTGTGTATCCTCAGTCATGTTATTCTATCTATCTATCTATCTATCTATCTATCTATCTATCTATCTATCTATCTATCTGTCTGTCTGTCTGTCTGTCTGTCTGTCTGTCTGTGTATCTATCTACCTACCTACCCACCCACCCCAACCAACCCACCCACATCCATCCATCCATTCACATCTATCCATCCATCCATCTGTCTGTCTGTCAGTCTTTCTATCTGTTTGAAGCTAGAAATATTAAAGTTTTCATATTAGCAGGTTTGGCTGATTTTAGTTCTATATTTGTCAAAGTCTGACAGTGTAATTGTTTTCAATTAGAAAATATGAAAAATTAGTAAATCACATAGACCTTTTAAGCCCATTCAGTGATCTTCCCAGAAATTGTTGATAGCATCAAGATAAGTTTATGGCAGTGTCATAAATATTTTGCAAAATGCTTGTTATCATCACAAACTAAAATATAAAAGAAGCATATGCATATTCATAGCATTCTTTATTTCTAAGTTAAAACATGATTTAATCTTTGAATATTAATAAATGATGCAAATATCCAAGTGATATTTATTCAAAATGTCAAAGACTTAATGTGTATTTAAGTTCATGCCTCAGCTATGAAGATTGCAGAAATAGTTCACTGTTTGAGGTTTGTATGCTTTTATCTGCAATTCTGACAGAAGTATGATGCATATAATTGCAGTAACATAACAGTTAAAAGTACCACCTCTTAATTTATGATGAGTTCATGCCTCAGCTGTGAAGATTGTAGAAATAGTTCACTGTTTGAGGTTTGTATGCTTTTATCTGCAATTCTGACAGAAGTATGATGCATATAATTGCAGTAACATAACAATTAAAAGTACCACCTCTTAATTTATGATGAGGTACATTCCAATTGCAAAATAGTTGATTATTGTTAGAGAAATATTTCGGATATAAATTAAACACTTTTTATTTACAAGATTTAAAAACTGCTAAAACTGGAAGATAAAAATATGCTCCATATCTTATCTGGATATACAGAAAAGAGAAATGTATAGGGAAGTACCCACTTCAGTTGAGGTTTATTGATCACACTATTTTTCTCTTGCTGAGACCATGCTATGTAAATATAAGTGCAACTAATGGCTAAGAAGCAGTTTTCATTCACAAAAGTTTCTTTGTCACATGTTCTGGAAAATAAGAAGGACAAGAATCACATCTGTGAATAACTACTACTACTACTACTGTGATAAAAGTAAAAATAAATAGATTGAAATAGTGCCCTCGGAACTGTACACCATCCACTCAACTATCTCACCCTAGGTATCAAAATATATAAAATCTTCCATTCACTGCTTAAACCTATCTTTTGTTTCTTTTGATCATTCTTTGGTGAAATAATGCTTTCGGAATCAGAATCACCAATCTCCAATCTTTCTGAAATGGCTAACATGGAGCTAGCTGGGTGCTGGTTAATATACCGGTAAATTTTTTTTGAAGGTGTCCATTTTTTCGAATGATCCCTAAGAATTTGCTCAACTTATAAATGTAATATGTGTGACATTTTGAACTGGTAGTGGAAATGACTGAAATATATATAATACTCTGCCAATAGACACTATTATTACTGGCTGATCATGTGACAATGTCAGTGCAAAGACAAAACCAGCATAAAAGTTTGCATAGCAGCAGTTGGACTAAGCTATGTACAAAAGATAACTGCTAAGTGAATGAGTAATTATCTTGACTAATTAAATTAAGTGACAAGATGTTGCCTTGAAAGATTATTATTTAAAAGATATTTTGAAACATTAAAGCATATCAGCTGCATTGCATTATATATCAGTGACCTAAAGTGTCATGAGCAAATATTTGAGTGTATTGAGGCTGCTACAATAAAATACCTTGGGAAGAACAATTAATGCACTCAGGGTAATAAAGAGGTCTGTTGATCTGGGGGTCAAAAGCATTAAATGTCAAGGTCACTGATGGAACGAAGAAATATTTTTGTACAATAACATCAGTAATGCATCAGATACCTGGAGCAAACTTTATTGATAGCTTGCATTTGAGGTAAGGAAGAAGCCTGTTGATTTTGGGGTTGAAAGGTCAATGTCATTTTTACTGAAGGAAAAAAAATGGTTACTGCACAATAACTTTTAGTTTTGCTTCACATACGGGGACCAACATTTTTAGATAGCATGCACTTGGGATAAAAGGAATCAGCATATCAATTTGGGGTTAAAAGCACAAAGGTCATGGACACTGTGACCGAAAGAAAAATGAGTCTTGCAGAATAACTTTTGTTACAGAATAAGTTCTTCACCTAACATTGTCACTGGCATGCACTTAGGGCAATAAGGAAACCTAGAGATTCAGGGACAGGGAGGTTAGTGGTCAAGTTGATGCTAAGTCTGCTAAGAAAATAAAGGTTATTACACAACAGGTTCAGTTCAAGGCTCCATATTTTGACCAAAAATCCAGATCACTAAGTCAACCATGCAGTACTAGTGCATATACAGAGGTCTGTTAGCCATCGGGTGTGCATATTATGTGCCTTTCAAAGAACTCATTTTGTACAGAGTTATGACCCTTGATAATTATCATTATATCTTCACATGAGATGTTACCTGCCATCTGCAAATTTCAGGAACCAACATATTTTGAGGCAGTTTGATAGGAATATGAAATTTGTGAGCCTCTTATGTGTTTTGTCATTTTCAAGAGTTATGGCCCTTTGATTGCCTATCCCTCTGACTTTGGTTGTGCAAAATAATGAATTTCAATAAGATTATGCATGTGGCTTGAAATTAATGCAACCTTGAGTGAGTTTGATTTTTGGTGTAACACAACATTTACTGGAGTTCTGTCCCCTGATTTCCTGTCATTCTGTCTTTGGTTTCCACAGCATAACTTTACTAAGTTTTCTTGCATTTCAATCAAATTTGGCATGCAACTTTATATTGCTGAGGCTGAGTTGAATTTCAGGTGATTCACAGTTTCATTTAGAAGAGTTATGTCCCCTGATTGCCTGTCCTCCTAACATTGCCTTCCTGTGGATATTGTATTTCAGCCAAAGTTATCATATACCTGTATTGTAATGATGACTAGAACGAGTTGGATTTCACCATTCCACATCATTATTTGGGAGTTATGTTCCCTGTATGGACATGTCCAAATGTTGGTTTTCCAGCACAAGTTCATATGTGTAAGACAATGCCAAGCAACCTGTAGTGACCAGGGCCTCTCATTTGCTTTTATTATCTGGCTGATGACAACCAATTTACATAATTTAATACCCATTTTTGTTGTGCCTACATTAGAGGTAAGTGAGGCATAGCAGTTACTTTTCTGCCTGCAGTGGTATCAGCATGAACATTTTTAAAGGTTGAAGTTTTCCATCTGCAGACAATTCCTAAACTCCATATGTATTACACATTCAACTTTGTCCCATCATCTTCATCACGAACAGCTAATTTTGGATTTTTTAATAAATATTCTCTATTAAATGGAGACATTTTGTAAAACATCAAAGAATAAGATGTAATGGACAAAACTCTGAGTGCTATTTCTGCTTTCACTGGCACATTACTAACAGTCTCTACAAACTTCTTTCATTTCTCACAGACTCAATATGCTCCTGCATTTTTATATACACCTCTGATCTGTGATTTTCTGTTTGTGCATCAAAGATTTTCTTCTTGATAATTTCACACTTCGAACGCTCATTGTCTCTTGGAGTTGCTGACTCTTTGTAACTCAAGCATGCATTCCAGATTGTGACAAAGGTGTACTTCACTTCTCTTGCTTTTGTTACAAATGGCAACATACTTAGTGTATCCAACTCCATGATACTTGCAGGTAAATACATAGGTGGTTCATTGTCTCATCCCCTCAGTGAAGTAGGCAGAGGTATATCAAGTCATCTGCATAATTTGAAATGTACATCACCACATTTCACTTTGGGGAAAGGGAGAGTGTGTGTAGGTTTCTTGCCATTTTCTCCATGGGACTTGGGAAATGCTAGATTTGTGATCATGTTTCAGATTTTTTAAAGCATGTCTTCCTATGTTGAAAGAAAATAAAACGTTTGTCTGCAAACTTTTTTCTCAGCGAACATGTACCTCTATCAATGTCATCTTCTTTTCCCTTGGCACGTCTCTTCTCAGTCAATGATGTCAGACATTGCACCCATTATAATGTACAATTCTTACTCCTTCTTTAGCATTTTCTCACGTTTAAGATATTGTCATAAATGATATTTTTGCCCTACATTACAAAGTTACACAAGCTTGCTGTAGTAAAATACATTTTGAAATTGTGTTTATAGTAAATATATTTTGAAAATGTCTCTGTATTTATTCTTATATTTACATGTATAATTAAACCTTCTAATTATTTTTAAGGTTTAATGGACTTCTATAAACATTCATTGCATGAAAAGCTTGATCACAAAGTTGAAGATAAATATGTTAATTTTATCAGCTTTTTAATTAAAATTTAAATTTCCCTAAACATAAAAGTTAGTTTAAACAAGAAAGAAAATTGGTGGGAGAAAAGGTGGCAGTAATGGGATTTGAACCAGCTTCACATAGAGAGTAATGTAAAAAATTAAAATATGCCTGCTGTTCTGCCAATTGTACCACTGAATCTACACTGTGAGAAGTCATCTTTTCTGTCCTATATAACTCTTCTTCCCACTTTACACTATTTCGCGGAACTAAACTTTTCATCTGGTTGTTTTTCCAGAGGTCATAGAGAGTACAAGTGAAAACAAATATATGAAATAATTATTAGATTTCATAGTTATCAATTTACTAAGGAGATATATGACATTTCTCTAAATATTATATACATTCATATATTTTATAAGGTTTAGATTCCTTTCTTGATCAGCAAAGAATAATTGAATTTATCTGTTGAAATAAGTACATAAATACTTACATAAATTACATTCCTTCATATTGTCCTTCTTGTGAAATATTTATTTAATATTGGGGAAATAAGTTACTTTAAATGAATATTTATCTCCTGAATCGATGAAAATGTTGCGAAGAATTTCTCTTGAAGCCAGTATTGGTCAAGCTAGAAAATGACAAATCACTTCTGCATAATCATGATGTATGAAAATTTGTACTTTGAGTGGGGTATCAATTTACCAAGGCAATATATGTCATTAGGTTATATATATATATATATATATATATATAGAGAGAGAGAGAGAGAGAGAGAGAGAGAGAGAGAGAGAGAGAAAATTCTATAAACATAATACATGTATATAATATGCTACAAGCATAGAACACTTGTAACAATATACTTTCAGTGTTTGAAATTAATTTTTACTACCTGCTGAACTTCTTCGCAGCAGTATGTAAATAAATGTGAAAATCCTTTAAAAAGTTGACTGGTTTGCTATGCTAGTTTCAGGCCTACAGGCAGGCAAATATTTTGAACTCTGTTTACTTGAGATATACACGAAGGATTAAAATGCTTTTGGCATGTTAATAAATCTGACCAATAAAATTGTTAAAGTTCTTCCAAACAAAGAGTGTACCTCTTTTGAAATGGATTAGATCCTAATTATAAAAGTCAGCTGATAAAAGTATACCAATCTCCATAACAGTGAGCATAAAATGCATTGTTGATGAACATGCTTTAAATGTTTCTGTTTTGTACAAGATTCTTAATTCTTTTTCTTCTTATTATTTCTTAGGTTGGAGAGGAAAGCGATGTAATGAAAAAAATCAAAGAAAAGTAAGTTAAGAACACTTGGAGAGATTTTTCTTCTTTTTACTAATTCATGAAACGGAAGATGGTAATCAGCATTTTTAATGGTACATTAAGTTTATTCTGTTAAAAAAGTAATATGCACAAGTTTACCTGTATTGTTAGGTAGATTCCAAAGGCAAAATCCAGATTACCTTTCTTGTGCAATATTAATGTGATCTCTATAAAGAATCTCAAATGTGATGCATCATAAGTGATAACAAAGGCTTGTACATCATTTCTTTTCTGGCCTTTGCTCAGCATTTTGAGTAAGAAATGTGACTCCAAAATTTGAAATCATACTTGTTCTTTACAAATCCAGTCATTTGATTGGTCAGAATACTTGGAGTTAAGTTTGATTGGTCAGAATAATTTGAGCCAAGTAAAGTATTATGACAAAGGGAGTTGTTTAGTAGCAGACAGAAAATCTGTACATGACTGAAGCCACAAAGTTAAATTTAAATAGCAGCAATAACTTACCTGTCACTATTGCATAACTGAAACATTTTTTTGTTGAAAAACCTGGTCTGTTTGATGTGAATACATTCTCCCAAAGAGTGGAAATTGTCAATATGACATGGTCCATGTGTGTACCTCACATGCCCATGCACAGAACAGTCATCTTTTTTGAGGATGCCATGTTAATGGTTTTGTTGTTCATCATGGACCAGAGAAAAATTGCTTGTTACATGTTTAAAACTATTTACTGTTTTTCCTTTAGCGGATTTTTTGTATTACATTTCATCCATCTTGTCTTCTGTCTAACATGGCGGTAAGCCCTGCACTTTTTTAGAAATTAGTTTTGTTAGATTACCACGTTGTATCCCACTCTTGAGGGGTTCAGGTACATCCTTATTTTTTAATATACAAATTGTTATGGGTAAGTCTTGTGTGTTAGATAATAATGCAACATAGACCCTACCTCAGCTTAATAGAAATTTGTATTCCTTTATCTTTTATATTAATTAGAAACATCCATTCTGTGTGTTTTCTAATTCACCATTGTATGTTAAATAAGGTTTGCATGACTCACATGGCTTTCTTATTGTGTGTGTCTGCATTGCTCCTAGATAACAATAAATGTTTACCAATTGAATGTCTTCCTTATTAGAGAATAAACAGGAAGTTCCTCATGAGCGAATAATTGTCTACCTTGTACAAATACACTGGGTTGTATATAACACATGCTGTATATGAAGCAGGTACCATCACACCCAGTACAGGATTTGGAGTCTGTCCAGCAGGTCCAGACTTGGGAAGGTGACCAGATTGTTATGCCCACCATTCCTCTTATCCCAATGAATCTGTATGGGATGAGGGGCCTACTCCATGTCAAGGAAGTTGGTTTCTTATGCCACCATTGACTAGTGAACCTGGACCCAGAATAGAGGTGATGCTGTGGCTCATGTTCCACCTGGAAGGCAGGTGGCATAGCATCATCAAGGAAAGACGAGCAGTCTTGTCTTCATCCAGAAAATTCTAGAGCACATAGAGCATGTATGGGAAATGGCACAGAGTGCTTCTATGTCACTTCCACCGAAGGGCATAGTGATGCCCAGCCAGTCTCCTGCACCAAGTATTGCAGATGATCATGCCTTATATATCTTCCTCAACTCGAATGAGTTTGAAGTAGAAACAGCTCATTTGATGCATCCTGTCAGGCTCACCAGCTCCTCTCAGTTGAATGGGGAGATGTTACTTTTACACATGGACTTGTGCCCAAAACCATCTGGTGCATATTTTTTAAAAGATCTCTGGGACTCAACCAGACCCAGATCTCCTCCATCTTCCTCATTCCTCAATGAGTGTGGAGATATCAGGGAGTTTTTCATCAGATCAAGACATTGATTGACAGTGTAGAGGGTGATCCATTGCTCCCTCTACCATGAGACCTATGGTTTCTGCCTCAAGTTACTGGGTTCATTCCATGTGCATCCCAAGTGGGTATTTCAGTTGGAGAGTAGGCATGCCTTCCCGCTAATACAATTTAAGCTACTAAGTAGAACATTCAGCTTCTGGTCACCATAGCTTCCCATGCTGGACCACTTCGTTTAATATGCTGAAGGAGGCCACTCTTAACCCAGCCACATTACAGGGCATCCTGGAAACTGTGGTTCAGACATCCATTCATGGGCAATTGATGTATTCAGCTTCCAGTAGAATTGTTTGTTCATGAATGCCTTCCCACCGTTCTGGTTGTTACCTCATGTTCTACAGAAAGTTGGAACTTTCACTTCTGACATCATTCTCATAGCCCCACTGTGGCACCAATCATCTAAGTCTCTTGATAGATCAATGGAGGTCTACCCAGTATCTCACAGGAGGCGCCTTCCTCCACAACAACCCATAAATTCTCCATCTTCATTTTTGGCTCATCTTAGGCAATCTATCTGCCAGAACAAGAATTTGGGCTGAGTTGTCAGTTGTATCATTCAGGCCAGGAGAACTTTGACATCGAAGATATATGATGCCAAATGGAGAATCTTCCATGATTGGTGCAGTGGGAAACACATTGGTCCTAGCTAGCTGTCCTGCTGTACTAATTCTGTGCTGATTTCCTTTTGTTCTTTTTTACAACAAAAGATGTTCAATATCAACTATCAAGATCTATAGTATTGCCATTTACAAGGCACTTAAATTCTCCCAGGACTGAGCAATTTTTCAGATTTACACTTTGCTGATCTCATTAAGTATTTTGCACTGCAGAGACCTGTCTCCCACTCCCTTATGCCCAGATGGAATCTAGTGTCTTATGGTCTCTAACCAAAACTCCCTATGAACCATTCAGTGAGACTTCCTTTCAGGACCTCACAGTCAAGACTGTGTTTTTTCTTGCTTTGGCATCTGCAAATAGGTCCAGCAATATTCAAGCCTTGTCTGTTGAGACTGGCTGTTGCCATTTCTCTCCTTTGTCAGCCATGATTTTTAGTCAAATCTTTTTAGTTACCTTTAGTATAAAGATAGGCTTTTATGCCTAGTTGGGCACTGCATTTCTATCTAAATGCCTCCAAAGGGAAAAGAAAGGCTATAAAACACCTTTTCCTTATTCTTTAGGATTCCCTTGATAATTCAGCTCCACAATATCTCATTTTGGATTGTCACCACAGTCAAATGAGCTTATCAATCCTTTACTGATAGAAACCTTTCTTTTATGGAACTAAAAGCACATGAAGTGAAAGCTGCCTCTGCCATATGGGCCTGTATAAATGTTGGTCCAACATGATAATGGTGCAGATTTTACATCTAATATGGTTGCCATAGCAGCTAATGTTAAAAGCAATTTTTTACTCAGAGATAATATTAAGCATCATTTCAACACTTAGCTGCACTATAGCAACAGGTAGGTTATGCTGCTATTTGAATGTGTTTTTTTTGGAGGGAAATAATTTAAATTATGCCATGCATACCTGTTGCTATTGGTAAATGCCATTCTCCCACCCCACTCAGATGTCCTGGCTTAATTGTCATCTGTCAAAAAGACGACTGTTCTGCACATGTGCAAGCATTGTACATGAGTAGACCGGTCTTATTGACAATTCTCCACTCTGTGAGGATGTATTCACATTCAAATGTACAATTTGTTTTTCATGAAAATGTAAAAGCATGCAATAGTGGCAGGTGTGTATTGCATAATTAAAATTAGTTTTATCACCCACCCCCCAATAAAATTTATATTTTAATGTCTTGCTTGAAGGTGCTACACTTAATGAAACAATCACAAACAATGGATATTGATTACTTATGTCAACAAGGTTTCTTTTGTTTGGTCATATATAATGCTGATATTATGTTAATAAATGATAATATTGTTTGGTCATATATAATGCTGATATTATGTTCACAAATGATAATTGTTTTCAATTAAATTTACTAATGTCTTTCTTATGAATGATGATACTTAGGTATTGCTTCAGGAGAGCAATGGCATCAACTGAAATGACATTTATCAAAACATACATTCCTCTTCAGTATAGGGTCATCTTTTATAAAAGTTACATTCAGCCATATCTGGACTATTGTAATGTAATTTGGGGCAATACCTCTAATTCAAACATAACACTTTTATGACTCCAAAAGAGGGCTTGCCATTTAATTCTAGATCAATGTATAGACAATTTCCAGGATGTAATGAATAATATAAAGGTTTTAACAATACATGAAAGAATATTTCTTAGAAAGGCCAAATTGATCTATAAAGTATCCAGAAAAACCATTCCTAAGCAATTTCTGTCACCAAAGAGATGCTGATGGTACTCCAAATTTAAGGGCCATAAGAAGCAAAAATTACATTATGCCAAAGCCAAAGAAAGAATTGTTTAAAAAATGTTTTCAATATGGTGGTCCACTGGTATGGAACAACATTCCCAGTTACATAAGGCAGGCTCCTAGCATTTCTTCCTTTCATAATGAATGTCTCAAATGGATGAAATCTTCAGACAATTGTACAGTTCTAGTACAATAAATACTGCCTGCTTTTCTGTAATTTTGCATCATTTTCACAACTGAATTTTCAGTGCAGGATGATATTTTATTTTTTTTATATATGCTTATGTGTTCACAGATGCCTGTGCATGTATTCCAGGCTTGATACTTTGACTTTTAAAATCACTTAATTATTTAGTGTCAAGCCAGATTATTCACATCATGTTGTATATGCTATATATATTGTACAAAACAGACAGAAGGCCTCAAGGTAGACTAGTTCTGTAATTAATTGAGTTACCTTCTTTAAATAAAGTCTTTATTATTATTATTATTATTATTATTGTTATTATTTGTTATTATTAATATGAGATGCAGAACCTATGATAAGAGTAAATCAAGATCATACATGTCCTACATTGGTGACTCTTTGTCATGAAACTTTGGAAAAATACCTGTATTAGTTTGTGTTTGAAGTCATACAATGATACACTAAGAGTTTCTGCTTTGACTGAGATCTTAACACCATTCACATATGAGACACCAAATTCCACTCTACAGTTCAGTATCCTAATCAGCCTAGAGATTATAAAAATTATTGTCTGCACAGAATGATATCATGCTCTCATAAAAAATGAAAATTTTTTATTATTTTTTTGCAGATTGACTGCAGATGTTCCCAGTATTATAGTCTGTGTGAGAATAATACAGACTGCTCAGAAATGATGTATTTGGATGAAAGAAAATCTTTATGCAGCAAACATAATTTGACGCATTGTGAATTCGAGTCTCACATCTGTAGGGCAAAGATCCAAGGCAAAGAATGTTTATGTAATGTCGATACACATTTGGCAGAAGGTAAGAGCTTCAGAAAAGAAAAGAATACAGTATTCCCTCTCCGTAAAGTCACTCATATGATATGGGTTTGGTCATGGATTCCATTATAAAATGTGGGTATAACAAAATCACTCATATGACATGGGTATGTTTAATGTTACCATTAAATGGTTTCTTCCTTTTTCCTATTTAGTATAGTATTTAAAATGTTCAGAGGCATGTTTTACTTTGCTGAAAGTCCAATCGTCAAACACCCAGTTGTTTTCTATAAAATCGTAGCGATATGATTGAAAAATTCTTAAAAGCAATGTTAAAAATCTAAATCACACACACACACACACACACACACACACACACACACACACACACACACACACACACACACACACACACACACACACACACACACACACACAGATCTGATAGCAGAACAAAATGTATACATTTTTTTAATCTGCTGTGGACAAGTTACTTCCACTTCTATCATATTTGTCGCATATTTCATTAAATTCAATTCAGTTAGGACATGAATCAACAAGAAGGTACATTAGAAGTCAGTTGGAATGTGAAAGAAAAGCAAGATGTTGAACAAGTCACAGGGACAGACATTTGAACATGTTGGTATTTATTTGAATGAGCCATGTTCCTTCATGGACAGATTTATTTGGCATTATCACGATCCAAAATTCACAACAGTATTAAAAAGTAAGTCAAAGAAAACTCTTCACAAGGTCGACTTGAAGAAAATAATGAATGGTTCACTTCTAATGTTGTAATCAAAGAAATTTTCCAATGCAGTAAACATGAAATTAAGTTTTTCAAAAAGAGTTCTCATTGTGTTTTAATGAAAAGATGCTTTTAGACTTATTATGACTCCTGTCTTAGGATGGGCAATTAAGATAGTACTTAAATGTTATACTAAACTAACACTATGTAATATCGCCTGCACTCATATCAGCAACCATAATGAATATCTGAGCTACTACTGTATACATTCACCCACCCACTTCTCATAAACTTTGGAAGTAAAAATAACACAACTTGTATTTTTAAATATAAATTGTAAAACGTACAAAAAAATGGCACATACTAACTCCTGTTCATAAGTATGTTCAAGTTGATATTGTCTTTTACATCACAGTTCTTATCTGATCTACCAGCTTCAGAGCTGTCAAAATCATGGAGTTCACCTGACAATGGCTCAAACTGGTATGGATGAATTTCTTAGGGATGAAATTATCAGTCCATACCCAAAATATATTTATATCCAGAATTACTAAATTCAGGCATAAAAAGTTCACGACCAGGTTATTAGCCATTGCTTCAGCTGTCCCATCACAGTCACGACCCGGAAGCTCATTAATCTTCGGAACAGTTGAAAGATCTTGTATGCTTTAGTCGTTTTCAGACATCTACAATGATATGGGTGGTGTATGCATATGAGACATATTCGATCACATTTTTAATGCTGAATATCAACAAAGCAAACTTGTAAAAACTGTGGAAGAAACACATTAAGTCTTGGAACCATGGCCATAGACACCTTATTGATGGGACTGCAATATAATGGGTTACCTTATAATGAGGGAGTACTGTATATCACATTGCTTACATTTAATAATTCTTAAGGAAAAGTATGGCAAGAACAGATTCTGAGGATAAATGTTTGGGGATAAAAACCAAAATAATATTGCCTGTTTGCTATATTCCTTTTGTGTCAGGTTTGAAGTAAGCACAAAGGGTTTTATACTTTTCATTGTTTAAAAAATCCTGCATCAAAGAAGCTTTGGTGGATAAAACTTAAAAAATTACAACAAGTGTGTGAAACACCCATAAAACCACATCTTAAAAATGCATAATGCAATGGGCATCATATCTTGTCTTGTACTTAAGAATTTAATTTCATATTTTTGCAGCAATTATCAAGTCTTGAATCTTGAAAATTGATTACACGATGTATAAATGGCCATAGCAAAGCCGTTAACAAACCTTAGAATATTTATAATGATCCAACTGATGCAGACTGTATTCTAAATTGTTTATACTGAAGCATGTTTTTTTTTTTTTTTCTGATGCATTTTGGACCTACTTTAACTTCAGATATGAAAGGTCAACCAGGTATAATTAATGGTGCTGCAATCTTAGGTAAGCATGTCTTCTTACAGTACTTTACTGTATATTACTTTTCCTTCTGCTACTACTATGATAATTACTACTACTACTACTATAATTACTACTACTGGTACTACTATAATTACTAGTACTACTATAATTAATACTCTAACTTGTCAAGGGTCAAGGTCAAATAAAATGGAATAGATGAACAGCTCATGCCTTTTTCAGTTACTAGATCTCTCCAGTGTATTGTGGTGTCAAGAAATGGTGTGTTCAGCACAAAAGTTCTTATTTAGATGATAAAAGCACAAAACAAAAACAAATATAAATAGTCAACACAGTTTATTATATGACATTCAGACTTGTGTGTGTTTTCTCACAAAATTTAGTGCTCAAAATGGTGAAATATAATATTTGCAAATATGCAGAACAGATGTTTGATAAAGCATGTTGAAATGACAGCAGTAGTTTCAGTGGTAAATTGCATGTGAAAATCAGCATAAATGTTCCACTGTCTTAATTCACATAATCTCAAACTTAGATAATCCCAATTCCCAAACTAATCTTGCACAGAAATATAAGTTAATACTTATCAAAATTTATTCATACGATGTGCTGAAGTGGTAATGATTTTGTACATCCTATCAAAGTTTGGAACCAGACCCGGGTTTGTGTTTTATAGTCCAGTGGTAAATAAGTTAAAGGCACAGTCTGGAACCGGATGTTAATAGTGTGTCACGTTTTTTGTTGGCTGAGACACAGTTTGTTGTTTTGAGCAACACAGTCTGGAACCAGATGTCAGTAGTGTGTCGCTTGGGTTGAATGTGACAATGTGTGTCGTTTCGCAGCAACAAAGTGTGTTGTTGTGTCGGGTATATTATTTCGACATCTAAATGATGCAACCACTACAAAATGGATGGAAATACTAAATTTCCAATGGATAGCAGACGGCCGTGTTGATGATGACACAGTGACAGTGTCATCAGCTAAATCCCTTTATGGGAACTTTATCTGATATAACTAGGAAATAAACGTTGAAACAATTTCAGAGAAACATTATAGTAGTCATTATGAGTACTAAATTTAATGTGTTGGTAGTAACTAGTCTACCTTGCTATTAATGCTTGAAATTATCAGTTGAGATGACTAGAAACTTTTGTTCTGATTTGCTTGGTCTTGAGACCTTTACTGGAGTCAAGCAGAACCACAGCTGCCAAAACGGCAGATCTCACCCCTATTTATTGGTTTTGGGAACACACTCAGGAAATTCATGACAAAGTTTTCATGAATATGACTAAATATGGAAGAATTCGGAAAGATTAACCTGAGCGCCTCCTAGTGAAAAGCCAAGTGCCCAATACACACAGTAGTAAAAATGGCACCTGATTTCAAACGACAAAAATAGCAATTATTTCACAATGAATTATAAAAAGATTAAACATTGAAGATGAACAGTTTCATCACACTTGTGACAAAAAATTATGAACTTACATGAGTATTACCTTAATCCTGGAGAAAAATGGATACAATTGCCTATTTCTCTCTCAGAATAGAAGATAATCCTATCATGTACACACTGGGCTTCAAAAATCTTTCTCCAGATGATGATTATTTAAGGAAATCATATTTATATGACTTACATATTGTATCAAATTATTTTTTTTTTGTACAAGGGTCATATATCAAACACTGTTACTACAGTTACAATTATTTGCATTGGAAACAGATGTACAACTTTCCAACATGAAGGGAATGTAAACAATAAAAGGAGATTATAAATTATCCCAAACATTAATGATATGTGCAAATGCACTTTATAAGAGTATAAATTGACAGTCAGGATTGTTTCAATACTACTATAATTACTAGTACTACTATAATTACTAATACTATAATTACTACTACTATAATTACTACTGCTATAATTACTACAACTATAATTACCAATACTACTACTATAATTACTACTACTATAATTACCAATACTACTACTATAATTACCAATACTACTACTATAATTACTACTACTATTTACTATAATTACTACTACTATAATTACTGCTATAATTACTATTGCTAGAATTATTACTACTATAATTACTACTACCCACTGTGTGTTCACCTCCTCCTCTTGGTCCTATCCATGATTACCAATACGTCTGCTACTATAACATTGAAGTTAACTACTTTCAGTACTGGCACAATAAATATTGCTGCTGCTAGGGTTCCTGTTCCTTGCAGACATCTTCTATTACTACTTCTGTCTCTACTACTTTCTGTCAGTACTACTTTGGTCACTACTACTTGTGTCTCATTTGTGTCCCTATTAATTCTGTCTCTTACTTCTGAATCTGTTAGTTTTGTCTCTTCATCTTCTGTCTATGTTACTTCTGTCTCTATTGCTTCTATCTCTACTACTTCAGTCTCTTACTTCTTTCTCTACTACTTCTGTCTCTACTAATTTTGTCTCTTCACCTTCTGTCTATGCTACTTCTACCCTACTACTGCTTCTATCTACACTGCTTCTTCTATAACTACTCTGTCTTCAATCCCTACTACTTCTCTCCCTATTACTTCTATCTCTACTTTTGTCTCTATTACTTCTATCTCTACCACTTTTGTCTCTATTACTTCTATCTCTACCACTTTTGTCTCTGTTACTTCAGTCCCACTTATTTCTGTCATTATTACTTCTATCTCTACTATTTCTGTCTCTATTACTTCTGTCTCTATTACTTCAATCCCTACTTCTTCTGTCATTATTACTTCTATCTCTTCTATTTCTGCCTCTATTACTTCTGTCTCTATTACTTCAATCCCTACTACTTTTGTCTCTATTACTTCAATCCCTACTACTTATGTCTCTATTACTTCCGTTTCTTACTTCTGTCTCTACTACTTCAATCCCTACTACTTCTGTCTCCATTACTTCAATCCCTACTACTTCTGTCTCCATTACTTCAATCCCTACTACTTCTGTCTCTAATACTTCAATCCCTCCTTCTGTCTCTATTACTTCAATCCCTACTTCTGTCTCTATTACTTCAATCCCTACTAGTGTCTCTATTTCTTCAATCCCTACTATGTCTGTCTCTATTACTTTAATCCCGTCTATTTCTGTCTCTATTACTTCAATCCATGCTATGTCTGTCTCTGTTAATTCAATCCCTACTACTTGAGTGTGCATTACTTCTGTCTCTATACTTCTGTCCCTATTACTTCAATCCCTACTACTTGTGTCTCTTACTTCTGTCTCTATTACTTCAGTCCCTACTACTTCTGTCTCTATATCTTCAATCCCTACTATGTCTGTCTCTATTACTTTAATCCCTTCTACGTTTGTCTCTGTTACTTCAATGCCTACTTCTGTCTCTGTTACTTCAATCCCTTCTACGTCTGTCTCTATTACTTCAATCCATACTATGTCTGTCTCTGTTAATTCAATCCCTACTACTTGTGTGTATTACTTCAGTCTCTATTACTTCAATCCATACTACTTCTGTCTCTATTACTTCAATCCCTACTTCTGTCTCTATTACTTCAATCCCTACTTCAGTCTCTATTACTTCAATCCATACTACTTCTGTCTCTATTACTTCAATCCCTACTACAGTACTTCTGTCCCTATTGCTTCAATCCCTACTACTTGTGTCTCTTACTTCTGTCTCTATTACTTCAGTTCCTACTACTTCTGTCTGTTACTTTAATCCCTACTACTTCTATCTCTATTATTTCAATCCCTACTTCTGTCTCTATTACTTCTGTCACTTACTTCTGTCTCTATTACTTCAATCCCTACTTCTGTCTCTATTACTTCAATCCCTACTTCTATCTCTATTATTTCAATCCCTACTTCTGTCTCTATTACTTCTGTCACTTACTTCTGTCTCTATTACTTCAATCCCTACTTCTGTCTCTATTACTTCAATCCCTACTTCTATCTCTATTATTTCAATCCCTACTTCTGTCTCTATTACTTCTGTCACTTACTTCTGTCTCTATTACTTCAATCCCTACTTCTGTCTCTATTACTTCAATCCCTACTTCTGTCTCTATTACTTCAATCCCTACTACTTCTGTCTCTGTTACTTCAGTCCCCACTACTTCTCTGTTACTTCAATCCCTACTACTTCTGTCTCTGTTACTTCAGTCCCCACTACTTCTCTGTTACTTCAATCCCTACTACTTCTGTCTCTGTTACTTCAGTCCCCACTACTTCTCTGTTACTTCAATCCCTACTACTTCTGTCTCTGTTACTTCAGTCCCCACTACTTCTCTGTTACTTCAATCCCTACTACTTCTGTCTCTGTTACTTCAGTCCCCACTACTTCTCTGTTACTTCAATCCCTACTACTTCTGTCTCTGTTACTTCAGTCCCCACTACTTCTCTGTTACTTCAATCCCTACTACTTCTGTCTCTGTTACTTCAGTCCCCACTACTTCTCTGTTACTTCAATCCCTACTACTTCTGTCTCTGTTACTTCAGTCCCCACTACTTCTCTGTTACTTCAATCCCTACTACTTCTGTCTCTGTTACTTCAGTCCCCACTACTTCTCTATTACTTCCATCCCTACTACTTCTGTCTCTGTTACTTCAGTCCCCACTACTTCTCTGTTACTTCAATCCCTACTACTTCTGTCTCTGTTACTTCAATCCCTACTACATCTGTCACTGTTACTTCAATCCCTACTACATCTGTCACTATTACTTCAATCCCTACTACATGTACTACTGTCACTGTTGTTGCTGCTAGTACTTCATTATGATTTCCTTTTCCACTGATATTGCTGCTTTTGGAAGAAAAGTTGTGCCTCATACTACTCCTACTACTGCTTGTTATTTCTACTTCCTCATGGTACTTTCTCACATTATTTCCTCATCTTAAATTTTTCTTATTCATCTCCTACTCGTTATTATCACATATCCTTGCCAAACTTGAGTTTTAGCTTGAGTTTCATTACCAGTTAAGTTAAAGTTAAGCTATGAAAGTTAAATTAGTTGAGTTAGTTGAGAAAAAACTAAAATTCAAACCCATTGCTTTTTTATATCCAGGACTGATTCCAGTGAATTGTAAATTGAAAAGTTTCTATACTGAGTTAGATCTTTTTACTATTGCACATCAGCTGAAAATTTTCATAATTTGCCTACAATGATGCTTTTCTGTCCCCTATTGGCTTCATAATGTTGTTTCCTTCTTTCAGGACCATTTGCTGGTATATCCACAAGAAATAGTAATGCTTTTGTCGTAAGTTAATTTTTTTTTATCATCTGAGATAAACAGTAGTCCATCATTCAGGGCACAAATTTAAAGGTGGATAGCAAACTGTTGTACTTTTCAATGTTATATTCAGAGAAATGTGGCCATTTTAATCAAAACAAATACCCCTTGTAAACCTGACTCCCCTTGTTCCAATAAATCAGACCCCAAACCATTCTTGGTATGTTGGGTGGTTCTCCTATATGTCAGTTACTGCATTTATTGCAGACAGATTTATTAGCAACACATGAGTGCACATATTGTTTTTAGACATGAGTGTATCACACAGTTCTTGAGTTACCATTGGTTTAACAGGGTTCATACGGTCTTTGAAGGTCTTTGACAGTTTGGGAAAAATGAGGTAGCATTTTCAGGGCCTTGAAAGTTTGGGAAAATTGAGCAGATTACCCTGAGGTCTTTAAAAGTCTTTGAAAATTTAAATAAACCCAAACATTTTAATTTCTTTCCATAATCACAAATAAAATTGTCCTAGGTTGTTAGATTCGATGTAGTCAAGTTTTTCTGGTTTCTTTCTTTTGATGACCCGTTCAGTTTCATCATTAAACAATATTGTAGTATTTTGCATTCATTTTTTTTCTCATGTAACTTAACTTTTATACAAAATGTTAGTGAAAATAGGTCTTAGAAATCTACAATTATGGTCTTTGAAAGTTTGGGAAAAGTCTTTGAATTTATCATTCAGAATTCTATATGAACCCTGTTTAAGGGGTCTTTAGCAATCAGTACAGCATTTTTCCTTATTGAATCCAATGTTTGACATTAGGGCTGTTCCAGTAAAACATATATCCCCCCCCCCCCCAAGGGATGGCACTTCAAAAAAACTTCTGTAGGAGGTTGTGTTTCCAACTATTTTGATTCTGACAGTGGAAGGCTGATTAGGAAAATCACTTCTGTTGAGGGTTGTGTTAACAAAATGAGAAATCGCTGGTGGGGTTATCAGAAAAAAATGAATATATATTTAAAATCGCATCTAACCCCCACCTAGCGGTCTAACGTGAATAAAACATTGGGTCAGAAAATGATGCCAGTACACGTGAGTGCACCTAAGTTGTACGAATTCGCGTACTTTTAAAAGTGATACTAGTTCCACAAATTACGTCAACATCGCGGATATAAAATGTGCTTTGCGCCGTATGCAATTTGTATTCAACTTTTAACTTTAAAAGTGCATTTCGTGACATAATTCGCGCTGCCAGTAGCAGTATCGTAGCGTTTGATGTTAATCCAGATTCAGGAAGGCAAACACTAAAATAGCTGGATACTTCGGTTCGACATGAATGGCTGTTAAAATAAATTTGATTGGTTCATTGGGCCCTGGAACAAGCATTTTAAGGTAGTTTTAACCTTACTTTCATCATGGAAGTTTTATAAATGCATGTTTCAAATAAGGGCCACACAGAAAACCAAAATGGCTGAATCACGAGAGGGTTTGTCGTGAGACGACATTTTCAGTCGGCAAATACTGGCTGGTGATAGCTACGATGACAATGAATTTCATGTATATCAGTCTGTTGGACATTGGGAAAATGTTGCCGGAAATACCAGTGTGTGATTTTGAGCCCAGAATTGATGTTGAATGCGAGTCTGATGTATGTGTTGCACTGTTGGATGGACAGGATGCCGGTTATATTTATTCAAGATACCCATGTCTGAACAAGCAGATTATGAGGAAGTTGGACTTAACACCCTAATACAGCATTATGGAAGAGAAAAAAAAAATCTGGCATAAGAGGCAGCAAAGCACTGATTCAAGGAAGTGAATCTTTGGCAGAGTTCATGTTAGTGAAAACTTTTCTTTTTGGAAGAGAGATATCAAAGAGAGAATACCCATGGGCCATACCTGTGAGATGTTGAAAATTGCACAACCATAAAGAACAGTAACTTGTTCAAGCTAGTTATGCATATGCGTTTCAGACAGCAGGCAATGAAAGGGAGTTCTCAGCACAGAATAATATTCGTACACAGAGGAGGAGGATCATATTAAATTCAGAAACAATCAACAGATTAATGCTCATAGGGATCATCAGAGAATCCCCATACAACATAATTAAGTGTGTGTAGATCTCTAGTTGGTAGAACCACTGTGGCAATAAAGAATAATGAGACTAACTTTCATATCATGAAGATGTATTACCAACTGAAGTACACGCTCTCTATGGGCAAAAATTGAATGACATTAAACATAAGAAACTGACTGAAATGTGTAAACTCAAAGCAAGATTGATAAAATTTGTCCTGTTAGTGTTTGGTTATTTTATTCCTATATATATTTTGAGGATGTTGATATTTTCTGCAGACCTTTTGGCACTTAGTTCCAAGCCATCATTTGGTATTTGTATTACAAATTGGATTGCTATTACCTAGTACACAACATTTTGAAGCAATGTAATTAACTAATAATGAAACTGATGAAAAAATACTTGATGTCATTCTGATATATGGATTCTTTACTACACTACTAATCTGTTCATCCTGATTCTTTTTTACCATCTCCTTTAGTTTTACTGGTACCAATACTTTTAATAAAATTGTAACTTCTATTTTCTCACAATCTAAATATTTGTGATCATGTATTATTGTCAAAAGGTAAAATGTGCTTAGTTTTGTTGTAAAAATCTAAAACTTTTAATAGGAAGGGACTAAAGTAAAAAGTGGGTCATTTTCATGTGTGCAAAAATTATTGCCATATTACAGAGTGTTGTTAGAAACAACAGAATAGTTGTACAAGATGTATTTTGCAAAGTTATAGAACCAGCACTCATATTGTAACCACATATTCCATTTAAATAATGCTATCATTATTTCTGCATATTCCTATCAGTTTTTCCCAAGCAGTATTAATTTCCTGATCTGATGTTCGTTTCTTGTGCTGTCAAATATAGAGTAAGCCTATGGTCTTTCTGCCAACCCAACCAAGACCCCACCACAACCACGTGACCATGCCCAATGACATCACAGTAATAATCGCTATACACTTAGAGATGACATCTCTTTGAGTATTTTGATATCAATAGAGTCTTAACAGAGTGGAACAGTAAGAAAGAGTGACAGATATTTAAGTGTTAGGGAGATATTTAACAATTGCTATTCCTCCTGCCACCACTTCCTCACTGGAGGTCACACACACACAAAACTTAGATTAAATCCTGAAATCCTGGCAGCATCCCTGCAGGGGAGATAACTTGACCATTT
>JAECUM010014429.1:0-106997 GCA_016617855.1 Megalonaias nervosa
AACATTTAAAGAAAAAATTAAATTATGTAACAAATCTCGCAGATATTGTTTTTGTACAATCGTGTGAAGCTTAAGCCATAAATAGATAGATGTATAATGAACATTATCTTCACATGGCTGTTTACTCACTGTTCTGGACTGTGGAAGAATAAATGCCGATGAACTGAATTGTTCCCAGCTCTCCGTGAGAAGCAAAGTCTGCCGTTTCGTTCGGGTTGGATATCTTCAGTTTTATTATATTCCTATTACATAGAATAAAAAAAAAAACAGTCCTGGATGTATTATCAGTATTGTTTTGCCATGAACGGCATTGGTCAAAGATAAGTCGTTAAGAATGTTGCATTTGATAAAGACTACTAGTAACTGAAATCACGTATATTGGACAAGGGAGTTGGAAAAGAGAAAACCGACTAGGTTATATCAAACGTTCTTCAAAGCAGAGAAAGGAAAATTGTAGCAATACCGACATTACATTTAGTAATGTAATCTGAATCAAGGTCAAGGGGAATTTTATGAATCAAGGTACAACTCAAATACAACCTAATGTTATTTTAAAAATGGAATGTGTGATGTAAGTTATGATGATGATACGTTTGTTATAGACCTACAGGTAGAAACATACACCTTACGAGGTATCAAATTAATCACAAATATGTGCATCTGATGAACTTAGTACATATTATTTGTTTCATGTTCTTGTAGTGCTTCATCTAGATACACCTACACTGTCTCAATAAAAGAAGACCTAACGATTAGACAATCAAAATTATACCGGACGCTTTAAACAGGCCATTTCAAAGGACGCGACTATTCACGTTTAAGAGTTTCAATTCTGTTTATCTGCTTTCGGGGTGGACAAAGAATGCTACATCTAATAACCTACATTTGTGTCCACAGTGGATAAAATGCATCGATAAACACTCTAATTAGGGACTTATTTGAATAGCCATTCTAGTTCATCTAGTTGCAGTACATACGAATGCCCAACGGTGGAAATGAATAGGTAATCTTGGTAGAAAGCTATTCCTTGTAGACTGGTGAGCGGATAGTTGGTCAGTGTGTTGTGATCAGTTCCGTCCAGTCTGCAGTATCCGATACTGTGTTCCAAGTAGTTGATCCAGTACAAGTAGTCACCTGAAACCATGGCGAAATGTGTTGGAAAGTACACAATTGATTTTCATGGAGATACAACAAGATAAGATACTGTGAATATTACATAACGACTAGTTTAATAATGAGGTATATTGTGAATGGTAGACTTGTTTATTAACCACGTTTGAAAGCTTTCCTTGATATAGTCATATATGATCAATTTGTATTTTAAAGGAAATCGTTTTATAGCTTTCAATGCATACTGCTTTATTTATGGGAGGCCAGTCCTTGCCTGAAGAAGTAAATAATGATACAGATCAATAAGAAACGAATCATTTGATTTGTGCCTGGGAACAATTTTGAATTGGGTTTATGTTTCTAAAACTGAAACGATTCAAATATATTGTCAAGTTTAGAGTTCACATTATTTTTCTCCTATAACAGAAAATGATAAATGATTTGAATGATTATGACATTGATAAAGCCCTAAGAGATCTGTTTTTTAACAGGAAAAGAGGCAAACAATTGTAGAGTTGTTTCGCGCTTAACACATTCTATCCTTAAATGAAGTCCTATGATTATTAATGGAACATTTATGTCTTACACTATAAATCTACAAAAATGCTACTCGAATGCTAGAAAGCGTTTTTGTCTAAACTTATTGTACAAATTGAAAAGGTCATTACTTTTGTAATCGACGGTGAGTTCAGTTGGCCAATCGTTATAAATGTTTAGAAGAACTGCTGACTGACTGCCGTCCATATTGGCCTGACCGAGATACGAGCTGAAACCACTATTAGTGTAGAACAAGAGTCTGAAATGGAAACATTAGCCCTTCGTTGAGATTAAACAGGTTCTTACAGTATCAGATTAATATGGAAACTATAGTTTAATCGGAGACAAAACAATAAATACAATTTCTTGCCTTGGAATTCTTTATTATTTGACGTTCTTTGTCATTATAACAAATTCGCATCCAGTTTAAAATGTTAGGATATCACCTTGGGATAAAAACTGAAATGCATGTTTGCAAAATAATGGTATCATAATTGTTTGACAAATATGAGAAATAAGCTTGTTCTAACGACGACATCAGTTACAAAGGGTTCAAGCATTCTAGCTCTGTCACGCAAGTCTTCGTATAATCCAACAGGATATGTTATCATCTTAATAGCTTAAAATGACTACAAACATCTACATACCCCTTGGAAGGATAGACGACCAACCCGTGGGGATCATCCAGCCCCTTAATAAGGACTCGATGCTTTCCGTCCGGCGATAGAACACCGATGTAACTCTCGGATCTGATATAATGCTGGTGACTGACTGCTGTGTAGTAAATGTTCCCAGTCGAATAGTCCACAGCAAATCGATAGGGGAAAACATAACTGCCGTCCGAGAGTGCTGAAAATAAATTGTGTTTAATAATCAGAAAGTGCGTATGAGTTCATTATTACATTATTTAAAATATGTTGTTTTGTATCGAACTTTCCTTTCTCTGTGTTCATTGGTAAATAAAATATATTCTCCGAATCCAGTGTCTGCAATTTCCTATGAGACAGTATTTTAGTAAGAGAAATAGATCTACGTCACATTTATCACACACTTGATTATTTTAAAACTTTGTGAACAAAATTATGATTTAGCTTTGTTGAATATTATATCAAGACGTAGAAAATAAACTAAATCAGAGTGAAGCGTAGAATTAAAATGAAGTTAAAAAGTTTGCTCTACTGTTATGAGGGACGTATTTTTGACTTGAAAGAGGGTTATGACAAAATGTATAACATTTTCTAGTCAGTCTGTGACACTGTGGAAGAGTAAATACTGTATCATCTGTAGGAAAAACACAATACACGTTTAAGAAATTACATAGAATATCTTTTATATACATTAATGTTTGAGCATCTGTACAGATTGTAAAATATTTGTAGGAAAAATAGAATATTCGTCTGTAGGAAAAACATAATAAAATGATGCCAGAACGGTTTGGAATATATATTCGATAAGTGTGATACCTACATATGGGCAATAATTTCTTCCCTGTGCCGTTAAGGTGCATGATGGATAGTTCAGACTCGTACGTGCCCCATATGACTAGATCATTAACGGGGCTGTATGTAAGACCCGTCCCAGAAAATTTCCCTTGGGCGTTGATTCCCTGAACACTCTGATCAGTTAGGCTGATTTGGTAGATGTCGTTATGCGTAGAGTCGATAACCAGCATGAAGTTGTCCTTGATAGGGTCTTAAAAATAAATTATAGAATTCAGTGAAAGAAAACGTTATCAATAGCAAACATGATTCATACTTTTATTTGATTTCAATCTAAACTATGTGTAAGGGTGGAAATTTCTGTCGATCTATGAAGAACACATTAAGTTGGACACGTGAACGAATAATTAGATTTATGGGGAGTGACGCGTGTTTAAATCGCCGTAACACACTGATTGGTAATGCCACTGCGAGTAGTGGTTCTTAATTGAAACTTCGTTTATTTAAATGAAAGGGGTAGGGGTTAAGCTCCGATCTGTATCGAAACTGTCAGTTTTGAAACTTCCCAGCGATAGGTATTTACTAATCCAGTTTGGCAGACTGACTACATTTTTTAGAGCCTTAACTATAATTCGGATTGGTTATGCTGTATAAAGGGAACGTGATTCCACTTGGAAACTCTCGGTTTAATATGTGTATCGCAACACTTTTAAATCAGTCTACACTTCTTCTGCGAGAGAAAGAACAAGGTGGAAGCCTCCGAGCTGAATTTAGAAGATATTCACTCGTACTTGGATCCAAGGGATTCGATGTCTGGAAAAAAATCTACGAAAATAATTCTAGGGATGAAAGCTTGAAGACACAATATATTTTGCGTCAGTCTCACGTAATGTCTTGATATCCATAGGATGATTTGTTGATTTATTTGCTTATATTTGCATGAATTATTTGGTTAGATTGATAGATCAATATTCTTGACATGAATACAACTGTGCGAATTCATCGATATGAATCCGTACAATGATTTTCCTTTTATAAGTTTGATGAATCGTTTGAACGTATATTCTCGTTTGTTATAGGTAAATATGTATCTAGAATTTCATACCTTACTTTAGTGACATGAGTTTCGAGAATCCGTGTAAATTCTCTGATTTAGATAATGTCACATATGATAAAGACTTGAGTGCATATTGACTGAAATTAACGTTGTTAAACCATGTGAAATTAATGTTGTTGAACCATGTAGTGAGGTTTCATATATGCTAGAGACTTGAATGTGTGTATTCGATATAAATGCGTAATTGAGTCATGTAAGGAATTTCATTCATTCATTTGTGTAATTAAGTTGGGACCGGAACTGATGTCTCGGGGTGTTGTTACTGTAATAGCCGTTAGGGAGTACATTAATCTTAGGAAACTAGGTTTGTTTATGGTCTGCCGTGTTTAGTTAGAGCAGATGGCCGTGGTATCTGTTTGAATTCCGATAGAACTTATCTGACATTAACGAGAGGAGAAAGTAATGATCTCTTTCCAGTAGGGCACCTAACAGAATACACAGGTTGCCACTTTGTTTACTTTTGAAAGGTGAGATAGCTTCACTTGACGTGCGACTGACGTATCTAAGTGACGTACCACTGGCGTATCACATACTTACAAAACCAATGTGAACACACAAGGTTGGAGGCCGAAAGAGGCGGGACACCTGAGAATTTGGGAAAAGGGAAAAGTGGAAAGGACCCAGACTTACAGGCACAAGGAAGTCAAAAGAACAGTCGCAGTGAATTTGGACTGAACCAGAACCATCAGGTTATGAATCTGTACAATTCAGTGATTTCGAACTTTCACTCGATGATGAATTAATTATATCGCTTAAAAGATCGGCTATATCTATAAGCATATTTGTATTTGAAATTCGTTGAATAATTTAAATCAAAAAGTGTATCTTTCTAATGTAATGCATTATCACAATTGTTTATGAATCTTATTGTTTATGAATTGTTGATTAAATTTTATGGTTTGTACACGTACGGGGGCTCGTGTCATTCTGTTTTATATATCTGCTCAGATCTTTATCTATTCCATCTATAAGTTTCACACTTTATATTGATATTTACTCGTTCCGGCCAAATTACACCGTCGGCGATCACCCTCTAGATAACGATAACAAAACCATACAACCCACCCCGACAAAGCTGGGGGAGTTTGCAACACTATGCCTAAATGTCAAAAGCATAACTAAGTCGAAACGTAATATTTAAGTCTAAAATCCAGTAGTTTGATTGTCAGACATTTTAGTTTGATTTAAAACTGAATAGTTACATTTCTGAAGACAACCCTTTCCCTTAGGGATTCCTTATTGATGTTTTGGGACAGCATGCATTTCCAAACCTGTCTTCTTTCGAAAACACTTTTACGCCATTAGCGTATGCGAATTCAGTTTAAGTAGTCCCATTCCAAGTTTCCTTGGGAATTATCTGGAAATGTATCTTTACTAAGGGTATGGAGCACATGCTATATGACATCGAAAAAGGTGGCATATGTTATGATTAAATTTCTAGGGAAATATGGTGGTAGTACTTATTGAATTGACAAAGCGTGAAGTTTACATACAAAATAGATGGTTTGGTCATTAGAAACAGACATCATCAGACAGTCATCTTTTGAAACAGACATTCATATTTTTGAGGAAAATGCAAATTTAGCAAACTTACACATCGACACTGTTCCATTTTCTTTCGATTTGAGGTAGCTATTACTTGGGACAGAAATTTATAGGAATACCTGCCTTAAGTAATGTTTCTTTTATGCTATGATTTCCCTTTGCACAAAAATGTCTCCAAAATATGTCTGGTAATTCTACCTTGTTTATTGGAAAGATGCATAAGAACATATAGATTGTATGTATGTCTCTCTGTGTGCTTTTCTACAAGACTGAGCAGCGAGTCTGCTCTTGCATTTAAATTCACCTACCTGATGTACATGTCTTTCCATTTCCTGCCAGCTTAAAGCCAAAGGCGCACTCGCATATCCTCGACTTTCCGTTGGATATACAAATCTGCTCACAATCTCCATTCAAGGTGAAACAAGGCCCTAAAATTTTTCAAATTAAACTATAACATGGGAATTAACGTTGATGTTTTAAAAAAGTGGCCCAATGAGACGATGTCGCACCTTTGTGATAATGGCTTCTGTAAATCGATTATTATGTTACATTGTAAAAGTCTGGTTACTGAATATTAATAAATATGTGTAAGTTTGCTAGCCACATTGATATATTCAAACGTACAACAGTAATGCATTACGAATGCTAATGAATGCAAAAGTTTCGTTGAAATCAGCACTGCATCGATTAGCATATTCTTTAAAGTTTGGTTTGACAAAGAAAGAAGACAAAATTTCCTTATCTATTACAATGCCAAAGAAGACCAAGCTTTAGTGACACAACGGGACAACATATCGATGAATGTTGATAAATTTCACCTTGGGCATTCAATAGGTATAAAAGTATCGTGTGCTGATATTATTCGTGGCGGAAGTAGGTGGTCGCTGTTGGCTATTAGAAAAAAGAATAAAATAGGAGTGGTTATTCTTGGATATCTGACCATGCAATAAATGTCCGCAATAATAATAATTTAATGGTAAATCAATGCTGCAGTTTACAATACAAATTAACAAACATCTTTAGGACGAGCACTTGCATCAGCAAAAAATCTGTCCAAATTCTCCTCTTGTGCAGTAAAAATGATAAATTGTTTTGTGGTACTATATAACAAAAGCAAAGAAAGAAAATATATTTTCAATTGCTTACCAGGCACAATTACCGCATAAAAGTAGGGCCTTCTTAGCAGAAAATGTATTAATCTGAAGTCGAACTATTAACCTCGAGAACGGTAGAGTGAGTTAACGAGCTACATAATAAAGAACTTAACAATTGTTGAAATATTTTTACCTGTTTCATTTTGACGAAAATTTTCATCAAAAACCTTAATAACTGAAATATTTCCTGTACCAGGAAATATGCCAGATGTTGTAAGTGTCCCAAGATCTATGGAATAAGACATTACTAAAGTCCCCTGGGCATCTTTGGAAGTCAGCAGCAAGTGTCCCTGAAATAAATACCAGTTGGGGTTTAGAACAATACTTTCGCAATGAAAACAAACATAGAAATACCGATCAAAACTGATATTTAAAAAAAATAAGATTGATAAAAAATAAACCGTCTAGATATAGAAACTAATGTTTTAAAGCAAAACAACGAATTCTGAATAATATATACAGAAATAGGTTTCATAATGTTCATTGTAAAGATAAAAGGTCCGTGCAGGGCAAATCTGAAATGCTGATTTATCCCACATTACATTCGAAGAAAAATATATTTTATGGTTTACCAAGATATTCATAGTAAGTTTAAAACGTAACTGAATTCGGATCGTGGAATGTATACTATAGAAGAAAGAATAGGCTGTAATAATAATAATAATAATAATAGCACGAATGATAATACTACAGCATACGCGCCACGTTAGACTGAAAATTTACCCTGTATATTTCAAGCCTTTCAAGGCTTTTGTCAACTGATAGAAAATAGACCAGGTCTGAGCCATCAAGGTCACAAGAGCTAACATAGCTGCGGCCTTCAGGCGAGGTGCTCAGGAAATAGATTCTACAATTAAAAACGAAAACAATACTGATATAAATTTAGAAACAATAATTTAAATATTTTCAAAGGTATCTTGTGTGTACATTATGAATTGATAGAAAAGTGAATGAGAATAAAATAATGGATGTTTTTATTATTTATTTAATAATACTTTAGTCTGACTGAACCATATGATTCTTCAGATCCTTTTGGTTAAATCTGGTATCAGATAAATCAGCAGGGAACCGACAAAGAGGTGCAGATTATTGGAATATTTAGTACTGTACAACATAATCTACAGTAGTTATATATCCTTTTATCACTTTGACCGATTTGCATTGATATTTTGATGACACATAATTACTACTGGAAAGGTAGATAAAGAGGAAACATTTGCTGATTATTTGTATATTGATATGGATATTGTTCGTGCTGGTATATTTGATATATATTTTAAAGTTTGAAAATTTTCTCTTCTCTTGAAGTGTCTATACTATGAGTTAGTATTTGTTCTGGTTACGTTTGTGATTTACTAAAAGAACAACCATTAAAATTTCATTTTGTAGATGATATTGAAATAGAATTAGGATATCGACATGGGAAACTGTCTCTATTTAGGTTAAAATATCTCTATGTCTTCGTATCTGTGTTTAAGTTACAGTAATTTATTTAGCATGTGTATGTTTGTTTCCTCTGTCTAAAATTGCTGTCCTTGCAGTACCTCATTAGATCATCCAATATACGCTTTAAAAGGAAAGCCACCACTACCTCCAAAAATAAATAAAGAAAATAGGTAAATAATTGATCGGTATCCTTTAGCAGACGTGAATTGTATCAATGTGTCACCTATTTCAAAAGGTTAGCAGTAACTCAATTTCTCTTCTAAACGTTTGGAACAAACTACCCAACGCAATAAACGCACAAGACTAAATACAAAGGTAGCTGTTAATGCAGTCGCCATTCCATATCTTGCCATATTAATTGCTCCCAGGACTGTTCGAATTGGATTTTCTGTCCAGCTCAGACCTTTGCATGATATTGAAATACTTCTCTATTATTCGATTTTGTATCATGAAATCATTTTAATCTTATCTTTCATGTAACTTGAATTAATACCATTATTATTGTTGTCCAAGAAATAGACATTAACATAACATAAATATTTCATTAGTCATGGTAAAAATCTTTATTAACTCTAAGGATGTTTTGCATAATTTGCACATGCTGAGCTGTTTAAACTGGAATGTAGCGCACATTTTGGTACAGATTGACTTTATCGTCAGAGTATGGAGAACCAAATGCTCCGATACCGCAGAGGGGTGGGGGGTGTTACACTAAAGGTGCAAAGGCATGATGTGTGAATGCAAATATTTATCTAAAATGCTTGTTAAAGCAGTAGGTTTCCTTATGACCAGAATAACTCTATTATCACTCAAACGTCAATGTTTCTCCGAATGTGCAATCATTTATCTGTAGGCAAAAATTATGACATCTGCTGAACACACTTTTGGCATTTAATATCCATGCGCTATTAGGTACTCAGTTGTGATCTGGAAAAGAAACAACCTAGAATGATTAGCTTTAGTCGTCAATATCCAGAGTTCAAAGAGGATCAATTATACACACCCATAAAATTATAACAAGGACGCTGTAATATATAGAAAAGGCAGAGTTATATGATGCTAGCTAGATCGCGTTAATGAGTTTGTTTTGTTTTCAGTTTGCTTGTCCTTGCAGATTGGTGGCATGCTATTTATTTAGTGAATAGAGATAAACCATATTTAGCAATCTAAGTTATATGTTTCTTGGACACTATATTATTAATATTATTAACAATATTAACTTACAAATGTCCCTGTGCTTATATGCGTGTTAATGCATAGTTCAAATAGATAGGTTTTATTTTTACCATTTTCAGGGGTTTGACTATTTGAAAACTACTTATTTACTGTTTAGGAATATGTTATGCATTTCTACTACACGCTCATGTTTGTTTGAGTGGATTTGAAAGTATTCAATATGCTTTCTTTAGAGTAAATCAGTAAGTTTTCTTTCATTAACTTTTTCACCGTCACCAAGCATTATCTTTTTCAGCATTTTGTTCATTATATGGGACTCAAATGGAATCACTTATATAATATCCTTCCGCGTGTTCACTTTACGAGGTCAGGAGCATTTTGCGGCAATACATATACATCACTTTAAACATATTTTTATATCCATCTTTGTATGCCTGTTAATTGACCCCTATAGCTCCTCATGTTTGGATTTGCATTTCGTGCTTGACTTTTAATGTGTAGGTAGATTATTCGGTAAACGATTGATTCAGTTCAGTCTATTTAATTTTCGCTCATATCCCATTAAATAGTCCTCACAATTGACTGGCATTCGTGCAAACATTTGACTTGCAGTATCGCAGTAAATATTCATCCTTGTGGGATACAAAACGGTATAGAAAAATATGAAAAGAATACACTGAGCTAGAGATATCGTCTTTGGGTGACATATGCCAACCAACAAACCAACCATCTACAACTGGTACTTCATTCACAACAGTCTGCAACGTTTATTTCCACTCTTTGAAGTAACAAGATCACTATTACCAAATTCACATGTAAATCTCGGTTGATATTAGCGGGGAAATTGCAGTTATAACACCCTTCTTGATTTCGAAACGAACTTACTTCAATATAGGTCACACGAAGCACAAAGTTTCTATAGCGGGCATACTAAGCTAATTCTAAAAGGGTTTCTCAAGAATGGTTAATGAGGCCTCACATACCATGGCCGAGCAATACGTCTGCCTTACGTCTTGTGTACATATATGAATACAACTTGTCATTTGATTTGTGAACTGAAATTATATAGTGACCAATACAATGAAAGATATGCAAAAGTGCTCTTAAAATAGTTTGTTTAGCTTCACATTAGTATATAAAATAAATTTGAGTACACCGATCCTTTCAAACACGTTGCAATCAAATCGTTCTTGTATGTTTGTCTGAGACCTCAACCATAAGCTAATAAACATGTGTTTAAAGACGCCGACTTTAAAGACAAAGCCCGGCGATCTGGGAGACACTGCATTTTCCTGACACACCTCTTTTTTTGCGGGTCATAGCTGAGTGATTTTGGATCCACTATGTCGTCAGAGTTCAGGAGAACCTGAAGGTTACTGCCATCCATGCTGGAAGATTCTATTGTGCTCCCGTTCCTGTCTGATATCCAATACACCAGGCTGTGAAGTTAAAGAAATACGCGTGTAAGGGCATTTTAATTCATTTAAATATGTAATTACGAGTGATGCTATACTTAAGGCACAAGAGTATAAAATTATCAGGAACAAAGAAATTAAGGATATTGAAGATATTTTATAAGAGAATAAAATAAAATATCATGTATGTACCAATAATCATGACTACGTGTTTGTTTAGAAGACATAATTAGAGATATACGCACTTGAAATTTATTCCCATCATGTTAGATAAAATTCTAAAGCAGACACCTGTAATAGTCGTTTGCTTTGTTGAGGCATGCCGTGATATTGAAACAACTAGAGCAATAAGACCATACATATACTGAATATAAAGACGTCTAAATGCCTACCGATCATGTGGCAGAATCAGGATATCACGTGGATTATTAAGACCTTCTAGGAAAACGTGTGCAGTTTCAGATTCCCTGGACAGTCTCCAAATAATGCCTGTGTTATATTCAGTCCAGTACAAGTTTCTGTCGTATCCATCCCATGCAAGACCTTAAAATGCAGAATGGGAACCAAAACTATTATTATTGTTCCCTAAACGCCATGGAAGCCTTGTAAACACGGTCTATGCTAACAGATCCTCAAGGATGACACTTAATGGAGCGAGACTCACGATTGCTTGGCTTTCTTTAGATTTTGGTTGTCACACCCAATGCATATGTAAGTCATGTTACAGTTGGCTTAATTGGTAAACCTTACCTAAAGTAAAATATGTTAAGTTCAATTAATAAATCTATTCGATCTATTGTTGCGGAGTTCATTGGTTTTGTGTAATGTCTAATCAAATCGTCCGCTAAAATTGAGATTACGTTTGCAACCTTTGCTACCTCTGACCATCTTGACATACATTAACTGAACCCTCGGTGCAATATAATATAGGGAAAATATCATGTTTAATATAAATATCTTATAAGTTGAGTTTTACGTAATGAATTAAATTAAATGTAAAGTTACCACTAATTGTTCCGGATGGTTCAGTCAGTCGATGCAATTCGGGATCATCTACCCTGGCCCAGTAAATAGCTGTGTCATTGGCAATAATAATCTGCCTGTCGTCTGTATCCAGAGTCATATATATAGTGCCGTTAGTTTTCAGTACACAGTTTGGAGAAAAGGAAAAATCGGTCACAACTCTAATATCCACGATACAAATACTGCTTTCGTTACTATACATCAGTCCGCGATGAAAGAACTCGTTTTTCGCTGAAAATGGAGAGGACAAGATTCAATGATGTAAGTGATAGTGACATTAATCAAATCAACTTATTGTTTCTTATTACATAGTTGGTAAAACAAACTAGCTCTTTCTGATATTCTTTCAATATTAAATGCTTTCTTTACAAGGAACAAATTTTCCCCATACGAAATGCAAACCACGTTCAGTATAGAAAGACCTAGTTCCAATGTTTAGTCATGTACCATAAATCATATACTAATTTAAATATATTTTACTCAAAGGATTGCACAGAGAAACATGGATAATTAAACAGTATTCTTGGTGCAACAACATTAAACTTAATACTAACGCATTTTGTGGTTGATAGTTTCTACAACTACAACAAGACTATACTGTGTGAACAGTTTAAAGTCGGTATTCTTCTGGACGAAATATTAAAACGTACTCGTTTGGCAATGAACACAACCTATAAACATCAGTTAAAAGGAATTTATTTTAGATATAAGCAAACTCTATGTCGTACAAACATTGTGAGATATGTGCATATTCTGATAGATACGTCATTTAAGAGGTGCACCATTTACCTGAATAAAGTACTTCTAACATTCAGAATAGAAATAGCAGAAAGACCATTTAGTAACACATGACATTTGATATTTCGAAGATTAAAGTGATATGTTAGGACACACGCCGACGCAACATGACATAGTCTGGCAATTCTACTTAGTATATTTACATGAACATGTTTTCATGTCTTGGTTGAGGGTGTGTCCATCTTTGCAAAGGCAAGTGGCGCCATTTACCTCTGTCACACAGATCTGTTCACAACCATAGTTTTCACAGTGGGCTAATAATGGACATAAAATAGTCATGTTTCAATGTTATATCAGTCAACAATACATTTCCACATTAATGTATTGAAAATAAATGACTGGAGAGAGAGAGAGAGAGAGAGAGAGAGAGAGAGAGAGAGAGAGAGAGAGAGAGAGAGAGAGAGAGAGATAATGATAGAGTTGTTGTTATTATGTGCGTATCTCTATTGCACAGCGAAAGATATGCTATGCATTGCGGACATCAACATTGGTAGTGGCAGAACACGGGAAATCCCTGGTAAGAACCATCAACTCACGGGAAGCTACTGGCACGAACCCATGCGGACAGAGTTGACATGACAGTGATCGGTAAAGGCGAACGTTTAACACTATTCGGCCACCAGGGGCCCGATAACGACATTATTTGTAATAGAGGTTGTTATGTGTTTAATTTTTATTGAGTACTTGACTTTATGATAGCTCAGTGTTTTGCCTTTCAGTTTTGTGTATATCATTCTAAGTTAACGAGATGTTTATGTAGCAATGGCTCAGGCCATACATGTTCCCTAAAGGACCAGGATCACTAATTTTTTATTAGAATGATTGCTTTTTTAAAACATTACTGCGACATAGATCCAGAGAAATATACTTGGGTGGATATATTATTAATTCCTGCTTTATGGTCATTCTCTGGATTTATACATAATTTTGTTAAGATATTTGGAGAAGAATTATTTGATTAAATTATTCACTGGAATTACAAAGTGCTCATTGATTTTGTGGACTAAAACACTACTCACAATCGTAATAATACAAACATACGAACCTTTGACAGATGAGGTTTGGGCATCAGGATGGAAGGCAGTAACCCCTAAGTACCTTACGTCTACTTTGGACAAACTCTTGTGTAACTCCTTCCCATTTGTTTTATTGAAGAAATAAAGCTTGTGATATTGCGCATCAGTTACATACAAATAATCCTGAATAGACAAGAAATGTTATTTGAAGACAAACAGTGTATATTATCATTCTCAAGTCTTAATAATTACTTAGCCTTTTTAAGTGTAAACTTTGAATTCTTAGAACTATAGTTTGACATTATGTACATGTAAAACTGATAAATGAGATTGAAAAATCAGTCGTTTTGAACTGAAAGAATGCATAATTATATACACCATACTAAATTTGGTAAAAAAAAGTAATACAATTACTTGGTGCATTTACTAGGTGTTTGTCGTGATTTAAAACATCCAAGAGTGTTTTCGTCATGTTAACATTATTATTGTATTTTTATTCATTTCCGAGGAATTGTGTAGGCTGCCTGGTATATATTTGGAGGGGTTCTGCCTGTATTTCGCTCTGGTTTTATGGATACTGACTGGAAGTTATGTTTTGCATTTAAGTTCATGGGCTGAGAGTCATATTCCAAGCAGAGTAGACTAATTCATCATACTTCATAAGGTTGTGAAAACCGGAATCAACACTTTAATATCTGAAGCAAATATATTAGAATTATTTTTCTGCAAGAAAATGATTTTTTTTCTTATAAAATAAAATTCGTTTATAAAAGGAGAATATATCGAACCTTATTAAGGCAAAATGCCGTTGTCTAATACAAAAGTATATTACCTTAACCAATAACCATTTTGCAAAGAGAATTAATTTAATTCCGACGATGCACGCATCAGCAGCTAAACTATCTGGATGCAAAGAGAAGTTGAATACAACACAAATTTAGATATCAACGTAACAAGTGGTGCTATCCTGCGAAAACCACTCTAAAATATCAGTAAATCGGATGATAATCTTTCTCACATATTAAGCAAAATACGTTTTTTTTTTTTACTGTGCTCTGGAGCTATTGGCATTGTTTACCTTAAACACAGCTATATCAAAGAAGTCGCTGTATGTCTTCTTAAGCAAGACTTTCCTATCCCTTCCATCATAGGTGACAGTTTCCACGGTTACTCGACCAGCGTCAACGAAGTAGAGGTGTCGGGATGCGTAATCAGCAGCCATACTGTATGGATGTATTAGGTTTGAATATATTAGGGACTTCCGATTCCTACCCGACAAGCTGGACACCTCGATCTTGGTGAATGTTCCAATATCACTCCAGAAGAGAAGGCTATTGCATAAGGAATAAACTTCATTTAGATGTTGCAAATTCATTTGCTTTATTGTTTCATTTCCTTACTGAAACCACCAGTACTCTCATATTTCATGCTGTCAGAACATATAACATATATATGTTGAATGTTTTATCATATATTTAAAAAATGTTCTCTGCTTGCTGTCTTTTGTTTGTCACATGTATTTCTCGTATACAACGTAAGGTCAGTGCACGTCTCGCAACAGCCAGTTGTGACTTCATACTAAGCAACCATATGCTTTACAATGTAGTCAGTATCGCAAGCAAATCACTAGTGCTTGCGACCAATGTCTAAATGACCTTGGTATGCTGCTTACGATGCAATACCTTATGAAAGGAAAGTTACATAAATCTGTGGCCATGTATTTACGTCTCTCAGTCTATATGACAATGAAAATGGTTCTTTAATTGCATGCAGGATTGTTCTTAATACCAGTCCCCATAAGCCTTTCTCTCTCTATGCAATGTTGGTTGGCAGAGAGTACAATATGGTTTTGTAAATAAGCAAGGACCTTTCACTTCGCAAAGTAGGTGGAGGCTATAGCGCGAGCTGCATAAAATAACTCAACTGCTCCCTCTGATGGCTGTGCTATTAACTGTGATGGGTGACTTAAACTCAGACTAGAGTTATCGAACTTGTACCTTAGCCATATACAATACATCAAACAACCTAGACTCTGGTAAGGTAGCAAGTTTACTTTTGATTTGTTTAAAATATTTTCTGAATACTGATGCCGCATAATGAAACAAATAAACATAAACAAATGGAGACGGTGATATAAATAACACAAACCTACCCACTCTGCCCCTGCAAATAACGACCCTACAACTTATTATAGGTTTGTACGGTAATCCCGCGAAATGTAAATCACTTTGTATGACGTTTGTACATAAGGTAATGTACGCATACCCTAAGAAAGTGTTATGAACGATTATAACACTTTATATAATGAAATTTAAATGTTCCGATTATATGTGAGAGATTATTTTACCTTTGATGTTGCGATGAGTTTATTGACCATAGAAATAATGAAAGAAATATACGCATGTTTTTAATCGAGCTGAGCCAAGGGCATATAAACATATATATGGTCTAAATATGTTGTCAGGACTGCTACTAATTCTAAGTATACAGATAAATCTGTGATAAGTCAAATATACTTGACAGAAAATAAAATATTACATTAATGTATGAAAACAAACCCTCAGAATTTAATTTAGACTTATTTACATGTAATATACAAGCCCTGTGGAAGAAGATGTTTTCCTCAAGTGAGCTGATTTAAAACCACCCTGCTCCAATAAAGATACAAAATAAGTTATCATTGGAAGCCATTATACCATAAAGTAACACAAGACTTGGACTTACGCTTCCATCGGGTCCAGAGCCAACGCATGAGGTCCATCCAGGTTGTCATGAATGAGAACACGGTACATGGATGCGTCATTGCCTAAAAGTGACTGAACTATGATCCACTTGTACTGTGGATCTGTCCAGTATATGTTATGGCTGATCCAATCCACCGCCAATTTGACATAATCCTTTGAAAGTCCTTTATGTAGAGTCGTCCATTCATTCTCTCCAGAGAGACTAATAGAAAAGTTGGAGTCCTTGTATATGGTTTTTGTGTAGTGATCGTACACGTACGCCTGCCGTAATCTATAGTCTCCTTCTACGCTGAAAAACTGAACGTCAATGGGAGAGCTAAGTGACCGGATATAATTCAGACTGGGAGTTCCGTCTGGATCAGTTGGTACGGTATATACATATTCTTTATCGTATCCGGGGATCAAGGTAACAATCAAACCCCTGTCATTCTCTGGAACATAAGAATCTGAGTGGTAAAGGATGGTAAAATATGTACATTTTAGGCAAATTGAAACATATATTTGTAAACCGTATTCAAACTATAATTCTACGAGCTTATAATATGATTGAGAATGAGAAATTTGAAAACGTTTAGAGATAGAAGTTGGGGGTACAGTATAACAAGATAACGATAATAAGGCATTGCGTTTAGCATATGCTCAAAAAACTTTGTGTTCGCAATCAGTAGTTTGGAACACAGACAAATGCTTTTTTGAATGAATGTCCTCTGTGTGTATGTGTGCGTGTGTATGATTTGGATTTTTAACGTACCTTTAACAATTGTTGCAGTCATTTCGCTACGATATCTGCAGTGTGACAGTTTATGACTAGCACTAGTGCATCACGCCGCAGACATTTGGCATCATGTCCCACCTAATCACATGATCCTGACACCAGGCCGACCAGTCCTAACACTAACCACTTAATTCTGAGCGCCAAGCGAGTCAGCTGCAAGTACCATTTTTATAGATCTTTGGTATGAATCGGCCAGGGTTCGAGCCCGCAAACTTCTTCATTTGAGACGGGCGCTCTAACCACTTAGGCCACCCAATGCAGTCTGAATGAATGACATGATGAATTAAATTAAATGGTCTTTATGCACCATACACATAGTATTGTGTGCGACAGAGGATAACCATGCGTTAAGAAGCATATAGATAGATCCATAGGTGCTGTGACAATCCAACCTACCTTTGCAAAGCAATCGGAGGTCAATATTCCACTTCGTGGACGATGTACACGTAATATTTCTTGTGATGTTCGGGTTTTTATCAAAGCCACCATCACACTTAAATGCGCATGTCTCATCTGCATTAAAATGACAATCATCTGCCCATTTACCATGCTCGAAGAAGTTCACGCATTGTCCTTTCCTCTCTGAAATGGTCAACATAAGTTTTGTTTAGAATGTAGGGAGCGAGACAATGAGTGCCATTCTCTGTGTACTGAAATATATTTAGATCAAAAATGTCTTTGACTGATTGTCAAACGAAAATGATGCATAGCCCTTTCCTATCTGAAATGATCAAAATAAAGCTTTGTTTAGAATGTAGGGACCAAGGTAACTGAGTCGTATTTATTGGGTGCTGAGTTACATTATGATCAAGTTCTTCTTTTGACAACATTCTTTCGGGCATTAAAAGACCGGTATAGCTCTAAGGATCTGCCAGAACGATAACTGATACATCAAAGTACGATGATTCGTACTGCACGGAAATTATTTTGTATCATTATTGATGGACAAATAGAAGATAAGAACTGTTATTTCTAGTAAATGTATTAAGATGAAGACATCGAGGACTTTGATAATACCTAAACAATAGAGTTTGTCAAGGTTCTCCCATTTTCCGTCCATGTCACAGAAGAGCTTATTGTTTTTGGGATTAGGGTCAAATCCTTGATTGCATATAAATGGACACTCCGAGTAGATGCGTCTGTCACACACAGTCTCGTTAATTGTTCCGTTTGGAATTGTGATTGGACAGAGAATCGCTGAAATAAAAGGAAAACAAAATAGAAAACATTTAAAATGATGTTTCTAAACAAACCCATTATGTTCACTTTTTGGAGCAGATTTTCTGACAAAACGATAGGAAAAAATATTTACAATAACGGTTGGCTTGTTCCTAGATATGAACATTATAAAATTTCATTTACAATCAAATTCCTAAATTAAGGAAATTCAAATGTTGTTATTTTAAGGCACAAATCAACCCTTGTACAAGTGATATTTTGGTGATACGTTTGTGCGTATAGGAATCAGAAATTTCAGTATGGAGCAAGCTAATGCCCAGTATGGACATATATATATATATATCTGCTGTCTTTGTTGAAATGAGATACAACCCTATATAACGCATTCCTGTGAAACACAATTATGTATATATTAAATGATATATTTACATGAAAGATATTTATCATGTCACAACTCAAAATAACAGAAACAGTCAACACCAACAGGTAATTGTAAAACGTAAAAAACAATTTAATTATCGTTATTATAAAATAAAAATTAAGAGGAACTTACGGTATTATCAAATGAATCCAATATAATCATGAAAAAGTTCTATTAAATCCAAAAGAAAGAAATGTTCCGTAACATTTTCAGATACACGAATATACTCGTCCGCCAATATCCCGACTTTTCATGGTGGCATTTTCCAGATCTTCTTTGAATAATTTCACAGTAGTCCCAGAAAAATGAACCTTTCTAATTGCACTGAATAATCCAAACTAATGTTGCTTCTCACAAAATATCTAAATACAACATACAATACGTTTACAGATTTGGTGTTACAAGACAAACTCAAGAGAGAAGAGCGAAAAATTGTCCATTCCTTGCAATGCATATACATGCAAACGGTTCAAACACGCATATCGTCACCACTGCTGCAGGACAATTTGCTTATCTAAAACATCGTAAAAGCTCACATGATATAACTCTTCCAATGGGAAAGAACTTAATTCTTCTTAGATACCAACTGACCGAAATTTTAAATGGAAAAAACTTGTCACCATGTTTACTACTAAAATTATTAATATTAACTGCAAACACGTACGGAAACATCTATTTATAGATCCTTTGCTATTTTACTTTGTATACATCTTAAAAAAGAACCTATGCGTGTACGAGATTTAGCGGCAAATAATAAGTACAATTTACAGTCGTGAATAAAGATTACAAATAGTATAAATAGTATAATAGTATAAACACACATAAAAAACAATATTTATGATTGAAACGGAGTCCAAACATTGACATTATTTAGTATAGTCATTTAAGCCAGAGACTTGTTATTTCAAAAACAGTGGAAAAGATAAATAGCAATCTTTGTATAATACTACATACAGATAATGCAAGTTCCTAAGTATGTTTTAATCAACCTATTTTTCACTCGCCTCATCAGCCTTACGACTTATGTTACCTTCATAATTCGTGTGAAACATTTGGGTTTGTATAATAAATGACACTTTCACATGAATGTCATTTATCAATTTATTATTTTCATACAAACGAGATCCCAAAATTGTCAAAGTATAGTCTTTTAAATTATAAAATTTTTATTCGAAACAGTGGAAAAGCCACAAGCATCATTCTATCATAGCAAACGATATCAGTCTTTGTATAATAGCATATAATGATTATGTAAGTACTAAAGAATGCTTTGAAGGACCTTATTTCCATGCACTACTGGTAGCCTTATGAGTACTCTTACCTTCACACGGCTCCTCGGGCGCCCATAAGCCATTATCCTGACACATGACCGTACTGACACCAGATGCTACTTTATATCCATGCTCACATTCAAAGCCACACACATCACCAATTTCTAGTGTACAGGATGAATTCAGAAAGCCGTTTGTGATTTCCAGATCACATTTGCCTGTAAAGATACGTGTGATACCTGAAAACCCACAAAAGCAACAACAAACAAACAAACAATAGAAGTATACCTCACTTCTATTTTGTATCGAAAAAGAAAAGGCTCAGTAACCAGTTGAATGACTTGATAAATTGTGGACACTCATAAACACTTGTATCTAATGTAATTGTCAGGTTATGTTCCAATTATTTGAGAAAAATGTCCTATGAACATAAATAAAGAGAAATAGTCCTTCTTCGTATAATCTTCTATAGTCAAGTTTGCAGGACTAAAACATTTCCCTCTAGTGATTCCGTTTCAAATATGTTTACACTCGTCGTTCAATAATCGTTATTGTCTATTTGACATACGTCTGCAGAGTTTCTCTGTGTTTCGGTTCCAGGCGCCATCTAGTCCACACGTGGCGTTCTGTATTCTCGGGTTTCTGTGAAAGCCAGAGAAACAGCTGTACGTGCAAGTCTCGTTCTCCCTGTTTTGACAGTTGTCCCAACCTCCTCCTGGGAGTTTGTTGGGGCAGATCACAGTGGTTTCTGAAACATAAGGAAGATAGACCGAGGTAACTGTATTCCATTTTAAAATTAACCTAGGATTCGAATTGAAATTAGGAAAATGGTATTTAGCGTCTTTTTTAAAGTTTCTCCCGATATGTATCTATGTTGGTTAGATGCACATTATATAGGAAGCAATACAGCATGAAAGGATGATGCAATTGACGGTAAATATATCTTTCACGTTTTAAGATTTATATATAGATTCAGACAATTATTCAAAACTAGTATCATGAAGTGTGACTGCATCGTATTATAGTTTGTTCTATTCGTTTGTTTATTATAATGCAGTGTACAATCCAAAGTGAACAACTTGCATAGAATGTGCTCAGTATTGACCCTTGCAGGTGTTTAAATAAGGGATCAAAATGGGGGCAGCAGAATAGCAGAAAGCTGTGATTCTTTGACGGTATCTTACTTGTACACAGCAGCTTGAGGTCAACATTCCATTGTCCATTCTCATTACATTGGATACTGGATATGTTGGGGTTCTTGCCGAAGTGATCATCACAATAGTAAGAGCAGGTTGAGCCAATGTCCAGATTACAGTTGATTGGCAGGGAGCCATTGGGAAAATTGGCATCACATATACCCACTGTAATGAAACATATCACTGATTTATGGGCAACTTTGCTATTTCAAGATTGGAATTTAATATATCATTCTGCCAGTAACATCATTACTCATCTTTATGATATGAACTCTTAGTTGTCTAAAGTCTGACATAAGCAATGGAAACGTTACAAATAAGACATACTTCCAATTTTCGAAATAAATAGTTGTCCCCTTTATTAAAATAGTTACAGGTAGCAATCACTAATACATGATCAAGTCTCGTGGTAATATAAATAAAACTATAGATATATAAATGCGCAAATGGAAACAGAAAGAAGAGATAAGAGTACTTCTGCAAGTAATAGAAAACAATCGCAAAAATCAAAAACAAAACAATGAAGAGAGAAAATGACCAGATTTATTTGTTTTCTACTGGGACAACATAAATGACCCATTTATGTCAGTCTGTTTTGATAAGTAACTGGCATAGGAAAAAATACATACGGCACCTTTAAGAAATATGAACCAGTTTATCTGTTGATCTAATTTATTTATAGTACGATTATCCTTGTCCTACACGTCAGCAATACGTCTACTCCCTCGGATAGAGTGAATAATTCTCGTGCGTAAAATGCCGTTTTGTGATTGTAAAGTGACTGTGAACTGTTGTCGTGAGAGGGTAGCAACATCCTTATCATATACATTGCAAATTGTAATTTCAAATTTATTCCCCTGACACTTTCAGAATAAGCGTATCTTGTTAATCCACTGGGTAACTAGCTGCCTGACAGATTTAATGTGATGCTCTTTTATTAGTTACAACTACATGATTCGAACAATCTATAGCCATGAGCTCCATCTGACCACATGACCCGGACCATATATAGCAATGAGCTCCATGTAACCACATGATCCTGACCATCTATAGCAATGGGCTGCATCTGACCATATGATCCCGACCATATACAGCAATGGGCTCCATCTAACACATTGTCCGGACAAGCGGTATCAATGAGCTCCAAATATTACTTTAAGTTATGTTAATACAGTGTTTCAAGGAATGTTTCTTGTTCACTGTGTATACTTTCTGCAGACATTTAAAAACACAAAGAATTGAAACCAAATCAGGAAATACAAAATCGAGTCGGATTAGCTGTCTCTTTGTCATGACACAGATCGAAGCAGGTTTCGATTATTTTAGATAATGTTGTTTGCTCACATTAATGAAGCCAATAGGGGAAACGGAATTGGAATAGAATCAGACAGGTAAGATGGGTTGAATCTCGCGTGTCAAATTGATTCTGGTCGAAATACATAACAAAAATGCATTTCAAAGACTATAATGTGGTTGTAATCGTTATGTTTCCAATCAGATTAACAGTTTCATGTAATATACACAAATGTTTACTATGCATTGTATTCTTCTCAGTTTCAATATGGGCGCTATCTCTGTATATACATGCGAAAGATCGAATTCTGCGAAGAATACAGCTATTCACTTGGACTTGTTTCCGTATTGTACTTGTGACATCTTGTGCGTGCCTTTGATTAATATTTTCACGAGGAGCTTAGGCTTGTTTCACCCTAATTTACGCAGGGGTATGGTAGTTCAATAACGATGTTGTTTTCCTTCTATCTCTAGGATTTCAGTGCGTCTGGAAAGATTGTTATTTGGGCCTTAAATGGATGTGGATGTTTCAGAATGTGTTTTAATTAAAATCTGCTATGAAGCACTGTATCTATGATGATGCTCACTATTCAGAATAATTGGAAGAACCAAGCCAGTCATTGTCTGCTGCATCACCATCTCGGATATGATACCGCGATATTAAACATTAAATGCACAGTTCAGATAACACCTTGTTGTCTACTGGGATTTCACATATAAATAAATGTAGTTATGAGGTTTAATTATATTCTGTAAAAGTGACTTCTTTGAAACAAAATGAGCATAAACTTCACATATCCGCAGATGGGCATGACATATTGAAATGGAGAGACAATATACGTGAAACTTGGAGAAACTAAATCAAATGAGGGTAACTGAAGCAAATAGACAAAGACTAGTTCACATGGTAATTATACTTGAATGTTCTTGTTTGGTGCTTTACGGCACAGGAACTCAAGGAAGTCATTTATTGCCTATGCAGTTGGAGTATTTACCTAGCTCAAATAAACGCAACAACATGTGTCCCAGATTGTGCATTGGTAGGATTCAAACCCGCTACATTTGGGTCATGAGTCTGGCACGCCAGCCAACCACTGATCCTGCATAACTGAATGCATTGATCCAAACAGCTATGATAGCCGAAGGCACCGTTACTTTGAAAAAATATGACAGTAATATTTTTCCATCAAGGACAAAAAGTGAAATCAATTTTTGTTTTGGTTTTCATCAATATTACCGACGATGTTTCTTTGGACAGTTGTAACGTGTTAACGAGACTATTCTTAATTAAGTTTGCTCTCTATGAAGTTGATATTAAATTCATTACGCATCATTCGAGTAGCACAAGACAAAATGACAGTACATTTAGTATCTTCTACATATTTGACGGTATTAAACATAGAACCTAAAATTACACATTTGTTGGAGGCTGTATTTTAGTTGCGGAAAGGTATGTCTATCAGAAACGTGTTCATATTTTAGCTTCCCGATGTCATTAACTTTCTCGTTTTCTTCCGTATTTTCTCCTTTGATTTTGTGCTGTTCCATTTTGTGTGTGCGTGTGTTTTGGAAGTGTTGAACTGTAAAATTTCGTGATACCGTTAGCTTTGCTTGAAATGTTTCCTTGAACTGGATCTGTTTTCTATTGAACTTCTTTTTTGTTTTTTAACGAGTTTCAAACATTTATTTTAACTCTTTGTCACTCCTATTCATTATTGCATTTAGTTAACGCTTGTCCAACTTATGTCATCTTGTGTAGGTTTGTGCTGCCTCAGACTAACTGATTTTAAAAGCAGTAACAGTAATGATAAAGTTTGTCATAGGGTACTTGGTTCAGAAAATGCGAACACAATTAGGACTATTATAACAACTGGCGTTAAGAGAACGGTACATACTTCAACGATATCCCAGGGCAGAATGTTTTAATTAACTCACTTGTCATGCGTTTGACTCAGATAAGACGTCGCGTTTACAAGTCTGAATATATGAGGAAAGAAATCAACAGTTACATTACGTAATTCCATTCCATGCCCTCCTTTTGATCAATATAACCAAACAGCAAGGCAAAGTGTGTTATACTGATCAAACATTATAACGACATTATAGATTATTTCTTCTTAGATACCACCTGACCGATATGTCCGATGGCAAACTGCTCTATTCCTAATAGATTTAACTACGTCATATATAGACACTCCAGTAGTAAGAGCAGTCGTTACAATGATACAATGTTCCAAATACAAAAGCACGCAGTAGACATTTATTTACCAACATTAACAGCGTAAAGGTTTTCAGGATTGGTTGCAGTTTCCTTCCTCTGACTTTGAGTACATATCAGTGATCTTAAGCTACTCTCAGTGATCGTAAGCTAATCTCAGTGATCTCGAGTGAATCCCAGGCAAATATATACAAGTAATATAATGTATCTAACATAGTTTGGTGTAATGTTATCACCTCTTAATTCTGAATGCAATTAATTCACATAAAAATTTGGCCATCAGTTGTACGACTGCTAGAATAAAACATCTGAGAATGACATTCAAGGACTGATCTGCTTTGGTCACTGAATCGTTCCTTCTGTAACGGTAGTCACATTTATTTTTGTGTCTTATGCGTGGAAAATCTGCAGTTTACCCATCTCCCATCTGCAAGTGTAGCAGAGTATTTAATCTCTGTTAAAGTAATGTATGTGCATTTTCCAAGTATAGCAGACTATTGAAATGACATACAATATACTTGTGTACAATCCCAGAAGGATACTTCTTTAAGATAGTATAGTTTTTAAAGGTTTATTTTTTTATGTATAGTTCCGTTTAAAGGGACACTTCTTAGGAAAGTCATAGTTCCAGCAGAAGGCAACGTCTATCCTTTATCAGAGTTAAATACTAACATATCAAGTTCAGTAGAAAGACAAAGAAGGATAACAACTATGAAAGTATACGTTACTTCCCTACGAGTTTACGGAAGAAGGGACTACATATTTATGGAACACCGTAGTAGAAAGGATATAAAGAGTATAAAGAAATAATAAACAGCTCTCTTTCCTACAGGAAACCACTGGTTATAAAGTTTTCATACTTCGTGCAAATGCTTACGGTGAATTAAACTATATCATCAAGAAGAATCATTAACTTCTGACGTAAGTTACTCTCTAGGTGACGGATGATAAAAAACAGATCAGATCAGTACTACTATATGACTTATAAGATTCCTTTTCCGGATGAGACTATTTGAATTTATTTTACAGATTCGTTTTTATATTGCTTAACCTTTGATGTACAAGTTTTTGTATATGTCTGTGGTTCAGCTTTGTAGATCGTTTATTTTGCACATATCTCCAGTACAAATATTGCTTACTGTTTGAACACTCTTTGTCACTTCCTTTCTTAAAGTCTACGCCATCTTCACAACCGCATATGCCACCATCCGGGGTTGGAAAGCAAAACGTGGAACAGCCTCCATTACCAGAAGAACAGAATGCATTTCCTGAAGAAAAGACCCGGATAAAATTCGTTATACAAGACCAGACCTCAATAGTATGAGTGGAACATTAATTTATATTTAGTTTTGCAGACAGATATTAATATTTTCCTTGGCAAAACACATTCAATATAATTCGCAATGTCATCAGCATGTTTTATTGTTATTTCTACAAAACTGATAGCGACGTAACCTTATCATCATACAATAAGGAACTCACTGTGCACTGTTGGATGCATGCTACTTACGTTAAGTAAATCACAAATGACGGGGATAATGATGATGGTGATGATCATGATGATGGTGGTGTTGGTGAGAATGATAATAATAATAATCATCATCATCATCATCATCATCATCATCATCATCATCATCATCATCATCATCAACAACATCTAGTAATCCAAGATCTCGTTGGGGCACCACATATTACTTCATCGCCAATTTTCTCCATCTTTTCTATTCTACACTGCTATTTGGGAATCTCCAACCCAATCGTTTAATGTTGTCTTCCCACCTTTTTTCTGTCTGCATCTCTTTCTGGAGGCCCCGAGTGGCCGAGTGGTCTAAAGCGATCTTCGTTACGGATCACTGCCATCTCACCTCTGTCTGCGTGGGTTCGAGTCTAGGATTCGGCGAATGTGGATATGTGAGAAAGCTTACCAGTAGCTTCTCGTGGGTCGGTGGTTCTTTCCGGGGATTTCCCGGTTTCTTCCTCCACCATTAATTCTGGCCGCCATGTATAGCCTATCGTGTGCTGAAAAATGGCGTTAAGCCCCACAACAACAACAACAACAACATCTCTTTCTGCACCCTCACACTCTGCCTTGCAGGACTGCCTCTGATTGTGACCACTTCACCTCGCGTTTTTTTTTTCAAAGCGGTCAGGAGGTCTTCGTACTATCCCGTGACTCGTTGGATCCTACTGTGGACCTCTTTATTGCATGGTCAATATCTGAAATGCCCAAGATCATATTTTGAACGACCGAATCCTGCTTTGTAGATCCATGATTCATATGCATACAGGAAAAATGGATATGACACTGGTATAAATAATTTTAAATAAATATCTGAAAGTATATAACAAATAAGTCAGATTTGTTTGTTACAATTGTATGGAGTTGAAACCATGTGTAGATAGATCTACAAAGGATTTTTCTCTTTCCGTGTCTGTTTACTTACTGTTTTGGACCGTGGATGAATATATGCTGATGCCTCCAATTGTTCCCAGTTCTCCGAAAGCAGCAAGTGCTGTAGTTTCGTTCGGGTTGGATATCTTGAGTTTTATCATATGCCTGATCGTTACGAATAAAAAACAAACTACATTCATTATCAATCCTATTTGCCGTCTGAGGAGCAACGTTCGTCAAAGATAACACTTCGCTAATGTTTCTTTGATAACTAAAAGTTTGAATAATATAAAAAAACATATGTAACAAGGGATTTTAAATGGTGAATTGACTAGACAATTCAAAACAATCATGAAAATAAAAAAATAACTTATCACAGAGTAGAGATCGCAGTTTGTGAGAAATCCTTAATCAAGGGCAATGCTAATTTAAAAATTACGACAATGCTCAATAGAATCTCGTAGATATTTTAGCAGTGGATCATAAATTGTAAGTTATGATGATGATACTTCTTTTGCAAACCTACTTGTAGGAGGTTACATGTTTATAGAAAATTGCACTTTTAGAGGAGGAAACATTGAAAATACTGTACTAAATTAAGCAAGTATACATATTTTGACGTTTTTGTTGTTGCCACGAATTTTACAGCGAATTACCGATAAACCTATTAAATTGACGAAAATAAAAGAGATGGACAAATATCTATCTAACCATCAAAGATATAATTAGTTATGTGAAAGGACGTGGCTTTTCTGTGTCATGTAATTCACAAAAGGTCAAAGCCATTCCATATCTTTTAGTCTATAGTTTTTTTAAAACTGAAGCGCATATGTATATATTCTAACTAGGGATGGATTGGGGAAGAAACTTTAGTTCATCTATATAGATTACGTACGAATGTTCCTCCGTGGAGATGAACAGATAATCTTGGTAGAGAGCTAGACCTCTTGGACTGATGTCATGATACTGTGTCATTTTTCTGTAATTTGTTCCGTCCAGCTTGCAGAAATTGATACTGCGGTCGAAGTAGTTGATCCAGTACAGGTAGTCACCTAAAACCACGGCATAAGGCATAGTAATGTAATTAATAACAATACTTTTCGCGTAGATGTAGCAAGATATGAGATTGCAATATTACATATAGTACGCATCATGCTGTAGGATTTTTTTTTTGAAAAGTACAAACGTGTAATAATCAAATTAGAATATATATTGCTTTATTTGTGGGAGACAGCTCCTTGTCTGACGAAGAAAGTAAACTTAGAAAGACATAAGAAATGAATCATTTGATCTGCCGTGTATGTTTTCTTTGTTTCACTGTTTTAAAACTAAAACGAAGAAATTGTATTGCCATATCACGTTTTCGTATATCAGAAAATGATAAATGATTTGAATGACTATCACCATTATGTATATTTAAATCACATTGCGTGATTCATTTTTGTCCATAATTGAGGGTTGTGGACAGATTTTACCTATATGACTTTTGTCATAAATTTATGTAACCAATATACAAGACATTGTGTTGAATGGTTAGTGCACTTTCGATGGAAATCATTTGTTTTACAGAACATTGTAATGAAACCTATTTCAAGTAGAGATGTTTATAAAGTAATAATAATAATAATAATAATAATAATAATAATAATAATAATAATAATAATAATAATAATGAGGACTTTGTATAGCGCCTAATCTTTAGAAGCTCTAAGCGCTTTACATCATTCGACAACACGTAGAAACATATATAATGAGATGATTAAAAAAATACAAACAAACACCACGAAATTAGAAAACAGAAAACATGCTGTAAATATTTAAGGTAAGGAAACATTATTAGGCTTTTAAGTCTGTTCTTGCAGTTGAAATAGGTGAGTTTTAAGAGTGTTTTATGTAAATTAATTATTCATTCTTGTTGTAAGATGAGTTCATGGAATCATTTACAGCTGTGTTCAGATATAAGTTTAGATAAATTAGTTATTTAAATTATTAATTGAAATAACAAAGTGATAATTGAGTTTAAGTCTTAAACACTACAATGGGATTATTAAATTCGCCATTTTAACATTGTGATACATTGTAACATTCAAGACTATTACAACTCATTCGGAACAGTAGATACTTGTGGACTTACTTTGTGTTAAATTCACAATACAGTAAGTGTCTCTTAAATTTTCACTATCAACTTACAGACAGATTATTAGCTGAATTTACGAAACTTGTTGGTTTCACGTCTTTGTGCTATATAGTGAAAGTCCTTACATTGTAACCATCACATATAAGGTACACATCGCCAGTGCACCTATGGCTTTGTTTTGCATTTTTTGATATAACATCTTGTATTCATGATTTAGGTCCAATGAATATTTGCGAGACCTATATCTTAAACATTTATGAATACGACTCACATACTAAAGAGCTGCTTTTGTGTAAAGTATTCACAAATTGAATAGGGAATTACTTATGTAATCAATGACAAGCTCAGTGGGCCAGTCCATAGCAAGGTCCAGGAGAACTGTAGACTGACTTCCGTCCATACTGGCCTTGCCAAGACGATATTCGTTGCCGTACTCAGTGTAGAACATAAGTCTGAAATGGAAACGTTAACTTTTCATTGAGATTTCACGGACTGGTAAACTATCAAATTAATATAGACAAATAGTATGGAGAATATAAATAGAAAATAGCCGTTTAGATATTAGAATTTTTCATGACTAGAACATATTTATGTTTATAAAGAAGAATCCTCTTCTAGATTCTGTTATTAACGCTCGGTTGTCACATCAGATCAAAAGAAAATGCATTTTGTTTCAAATAGGTACAATAGTTGTTTGGCAAATGTTTACAAAATGCGTGTTAGCTCTCTTTGATGGTTTAAATACATTTGCTCTGTCATAAAAGTCTTTGAATATTATAATATGATACATTGATCATCTTAATAAGACCATAAATCGCCCACTTACCCCTTAGACGGATAAACCACCAGCCCTTGGGGATAACTGAGGCCCGTAACTAGGACTCGGTGCTTCCCGTCTAACGATATAACATTGATGGAACTAGGGCTATTGAAATAATTTTTATAGTGGACTGCTGTGTAGTAAATGTTTCCAGTTGAATAGTCCACAGCAAATCGTTTTGTGACAACAAAACTGCCCTCCGGGGTTGCTGAAAAATATATGTGAGATGGTCTGAAAGTGTCTTAGATTTCCTTCAAGATTTCACATAATGTTTTCTGTATCTTGCTTCTCTATCTTTGGACTTGTAAAATGTACTATCCAGATGTCCCTAGCCTCATGTCTACATTTTCTTGTCTGACAGTATTTAGCAAGAAAAAACATGTACACCACATTTATCACATGACAAATAATAATTGAACATGTGATATAATTAACATGAAACCATTGCAACTGGATTAGTCATTTTTGACGTTTACTCGTCTACTGCCATAATGACTCTTCTGTTTAAGTTGCAATGCTGAATTTTCTCAACATCACATGCTCTTTGCAGATTATATTTAGAACTGTATAGAATACAATCTTTGATATTTATGTGAATAACTTTCATTATAATGCATACCGACTGGCAATAGTTTCTTCCCTGTGCCGTTAAGGTGCATGATGGATATTTCAGACTCATCGGTGCCCCAAATGACGAGATCATGAGAGGGGCTGTATGTCACTGCAGTCAGAGAAGACATCGTCTGGGAGATGATTCCTTGAATGCTCTGATCCGTTAAACTCATTTGGTAGATGACGTTATGCGTAGAGTCGATGAAAAGGACGAAGTTGTCCTTGACAGGATCTTATAATTAGATTATTTAATTCAGTGACTTGAATCAGTATCATGTTATGTCCGAATGTCAGCACATATCTAAGTATCAGAACCTTACGCTAAAAATCCAGTGATCTGATTGGCTGAAAGTTCACTTTGGACGTAATGTAGACCAGTTAAATTTTACTTTGTTTTCATTAAATTAAAACAGTATCTTGATGCATGTCTGTATCTGTTTTAGATCTAAACCTCTCAGCAACATAGCGAGGTTGAAACGTAACTTTTAATATAAAATTCATTGATTTGATTCACTGAAATTTGAGTTTAAGTTAAACTGACCAGAATGTTTCTAAAAGCTACATTTTATGTCAAAGTCATGTTTGGGCGAGATAGTAGTACAAAAGCTATATGTTTTCTTTCCAAAGTATATTTGAAAAAATCGATGCACTAAGTAACAAAATGGAACTAAAACCAAAACTGTTTGCAAATTTAAAAGATTTAAAATGCGTTTTCCTAGAATACAAAGTGAAAATTTAAAAGAACTTACAATATTGTGAATTAAGTCCCAAATAGTCCTAATCGTCTAGCACATGTCCAAAAGTAAAGATTTCCACATGAATTCCAATAGTGTTCCTAATAACTTCGAATATTGAACATGCCGATGTGCCAAAAGCACCGAATGTACTAGTGTGCCAACAGTCCTGATGTATCACAATAATATTATCCAAAATGTCCTTGAACGAATTCAAATAATTTCTAAAATAATGATTTAGTCCAATAAGTATTAATGAGCACACTGTATGTATCCGGAAGAATTTAAATAACAAAGTCTTCAATGAAAAGTCTACTCAAAAACAATTTTGATTCTGCTGCTAATATTGGAATGAGTAATATGGAAGTAAACAACATTAATACAACAATATGCTACACAATAATAGAACCAAAAGAAAGGTTCAAGTTACTTTCTAAGACTTCCTAAGCTGTCAACAAGGTCATCAATTTCCAGGTGAGAAACTAATGTTCTAAAGTCAGATAGATGTAAACTTCTGTACCTCCGTTGTTAATGATCTGAAGTTGTGATCGATAATCATAGAGAAATATTAGCTCTGTAATATGTGCTGTTTACAAAATAACTGTCTCTAAGCAATTAGGATGTCAAGGTCAATCACACGCAATAGTAGTATGTCTAGATCAATCACACACATATATAACATTTAGCGGAAAAAATTAGTGAATATTCACCACCGTGACCATTCAATTGATAACAGACTTTTTGGTCATGAGAAACAAATAGTATCTATTAGTCGTATATTCCAGGAAATGCACATGTACCAGAATAAAATATCAATAGTATTATGTTTCTTTTGATTCCATGCAATTACTCTGGAGTTTTATGAAAATGCCAATGTAAAGTATTAAGGGCCACGATTTGCATTTACACAAAACAGTTTTAAAATATCTCTGCTAAGCTTATTTTGTGTCTCTGGGAAGATATATAAGGATCGCAAAAACAGTATGTTTGGTTCTCTGTATGTCTGTCTACAAGAGAGAGCAACGTGTCTGTTTCTGCGTTTATTTCACCTACCTGAGGTACAGGTCTTTCCATTTCCTGCCAGCTTAAAGCCAAAGGTACACTCACATATCCTCGACTTTCCATTGGCTATACAAATTTGCTCACAATCTCCATTCAAAGTGAAACATGGCCCTGAAATAAAATTTCAACTAAAGAATAAGAAGGGGTTAATATTCAAAAATGTGTTCATACAAAGTGTCACAGTCAGCCTATGTCACACTTTGTCCTCGTGTTGATGTATCCCACCACCCAATGCATATGACCTGAACCAAGCTTTAATACGAAACTTTAATACTGAAGATGCTTTTACAGCCGGCAGAATGATGACTCCTACCTCCTATTATGATTCTGCAAGTGGTTGAAATAAAGTTCTCTGCTGATAATTGCTTGTGTAAATCAATCTTATTTCTTTTCTAAAATTATTTTAATGAAGATTACTAAAAAACTTAGAAGTTTGGTGGAAGCAATGATGTATTCAAAGTCAGTAACGATGCAGTCTGAATGAGAATAAAGGTTCATTAGATTCTAACAATCTTGCTGAGATCAGCACTGCATCGATCGGCTTAACCTTAAGTGCTGCTTTGACAAAGAAAGAATATTTTATTAACTTAGAAGATCACATCATAGTGATTCAACGGGAGAAAACATACATGAATGTTGATAAACTGCACCCTGACTATCGAAAAGGTCCTGATATTTAGTGTGCAGATATTTTTAGGAGGCGGATATTGACTGATTCATATTCAAAAATGAAAAAATTAGGAAGGAATATTTTTGGTTAGATTTCCGTGGAATAAACTGAGGCAATATTATTGATATAATAACGAATTAATGCAGGAGTTAAGAATAAAAATTAATAAAAGTCTTTAGGAGGAACATTTGCTTCAGCACATGAAAATCATTTGACATTGTCCGCTTGAAGTAACGGAACAGAACATTGTGTGTAAGTAAATTTTATTTATGACTGAGGGTTGTGGATCAAAGGGTTTGCATGTCTGACTTTGGTCATGATTGTCGGTGGTATACATCCCGAACATTCAAATAAGTTTCATTCTGTAATACGATAATTTTAATTATTTCAAATTTATTTCATAACGCTCTAAGCTGCTGATAAATTTTCACTTTGTAGCTTAGAGAAATAATTTATTCGTTGATTTTTCCATAAATGTTGATTCTGCTGATCTCTGTTAGTTTGAGTCCTAGTTTTGTACCTGTTATGCATATCAATATTAGTATACGTCTTGGTACATTATTTTAACTAATTTTGTTTTCCCCAATTTTATTCATATCTGTAAATAGTATAGAAAATCTTTAGTTAAATTTTGCATGCTAGACCTGAGTATCTTCGGAGAGGAGTAGTTATATAGGATCTATAAATAGATGCTTTTGTATTTGTTGACAGTTATGAATAAGAATAATAACTGTAATAATAAGACTTAGTGGCGCCTATGGCTTAATTTCACAGTGTCCGATAGGGTTTCGACGTTTCTAGAATAATTCTGTAATTTCGCAATTGTTGGCCTAGGGCACATAAATACACCAAATCGACGCAAAATGAGTAGTGTCATTTGTTAAGTGGAATCTATTGCGAAACATAGTCGCAATAGACGGGGCATATAAAGAGAAGACAAAGCAATAAGTTTCATTCCGATTTTGGAGTCATTCACATTTCTTGTGCTCCTGTTGTAAGTCTGCAGACGTGTTTTATGTTGTACTTAGATATTTCTCGAGCTGAAAAACATTTGTTTGGACTGTACAGTGGAAATAGAAAGTGCTCCTTATTTGGACCATAATATTATTCTGGAGCTGTGATAAATTGTTCGAAGGAATTCTGGACAACACCGTCTTGACAATATCACGGTTCTTGGAGGACCAGCACCTTTCCAGTTTTGATATTTATAAGTAACCTTTCATTCATTTAGGACGTTCATAGACCTTTATAAGGATTAGTTTACATTCAATTCATAGCACTGTAAGTTCCTCCCACATTTGTATTTATAAATTTGGTAATTAAAGTCTTTGTTGAAGTTTTACAAAGCTTGCTGGTTTTGCTTTTTTCTGTTACTCACCTTTTGACCGTAGAGTCGTAACAGTAACAATGACCTTTAAGAATGGTAAAGATATTCAACAAATAATTTAATAAAAACCTTCAAATATTGTAATATTTACCTGTTTCATTTTGACGAAATGTTTCATCAAAAACTTTTATAGCTGAAATATTTCCCGCTCCCGAAAAAACGCCAGATGTTGAATTTGTCCTAAGGTCTATGGAATAAGATACTAATAATGTTCCGTCGGCATCTTTAGCAGTCGCCAGCAAGTGTCCCTGAAATAAAGCCCAGGAGGGTGCATGCAACAGTGCTTTCTCTCAGGACAAACAAACAGAGTACACAATTGAAGAAAGTTTTAAAATATTTATTAGAATAATTAAAAGTTATCCATCCAAGTTTTAAAGGCAAAACAATGAAGTCTAAATTACATATGTAGAACTCTCCTTGATAACTTTAATTTAAACAGGGATAACTCGTGTAGGGCAATACTGAGATGATTGAAATACCTGATATTATAATCGAGGCAAACATTTATTTTTTAATTACCGATAAATTTATAATACATTTAAATTAATTAAAGTCAAATTAAATTAAATTTAGGCAAGGGAATAATATTTCAGAACAATGCATTAATAATAATAATAATAATAATAATAATAATAATAATAATAATAATAATAATAAAAATGATAATAATAATAATAACGACAACAAGAGTATTTTTAAAAGCAATACTACCTGCATACACAACACATAAGACTGCACATTTACCTTGTATATTTCAAGTTTTTCAAGGATTTTATTAGTTGAAAGAAAATGGTACAGATCGGATCCATCAAGCTTGCAGGAGATAACATAGTTAAGATCTGCATGTGAACTATCCAGGAAATAGATCCTGCAACAGAAGTAAAATTCTGTTTAAAAATAGTAACAACAATTTAAGTATTTTGAAAAAAAGTCTTGTGTGACAAACATCCATGTGCGTGTATTTATGAAAGAAAGAGTGAATGGCAAAGAAATATTACACTGATTTAATGATATATTTAATATTATTGTGCTTTATCGGTACCATGGTTAAACATCTTGTCTACCGCTGCGATTGCCTAGTGGTTAGAGCGTCCGCCTCGGATGCCGGTTCGAATCCAGGACGAGTCATACCAGAAACTTATAAAAATGGTATTAGCAGCTGCCTAGCTAGGCGATCATCATTAAGATGTTAGTGTTAGGGCTAGTCGGCCTGGTGTCAGGATAATATGACTGGGTGGTTGCCTCAATGCTGGACATCACCTTATGCTGCCACACTGCTGACATCGTATCGATATGACAGAAAAATTGTTAAAACTACGTTAAAAGTCCAAATCACAAATGACATACCACACCATATGATTGGCATGAACTGCCCAAGTTAATCCTTAGTACATGTAAAGGGAACGGGCGAATTGGTCCTGTATTGTAGATTAAAATCCAAATTTATTAGGCATTCTTAGCATAATGACTGATTTTCGTTGATATTGTGATGGTAAGTCTGCAGTGTTAAAAGTGGGAGAGAGAATTATTTCGTATGTAAGATAAGAAGACAGATACATGTAGTATTTTAGATATTTTATTTATAATGTGTGCTTTACTTTGTCTGCGATTGATGGTATAGTGGTTATGGCATTCTTAATTTTCGCCATGTTAGTAAATTATAAATAAATTGGTTACTGATATTCGTTGTTCAAGGTGTGGCAAGATTTATGCACTTATAAGATTCTGAAATCGATTTTTGACCCAGTGTCTGCTCATTTGATTGTCTCCAAACTAATAACATTATGTGTTAATTCTTGACGTGTCTGGCTACAATATTCGATAATATCATAAAGATAAAAGCGTACAAGACATAATTGTATGAACAACATATTTAGTCGAAAAGATTTTATCTGTTGTAAGGTTTCTATGAAGAAGAAAAAAAAATCAAATTAGGGAAAAATCAGGCTTGTAGATTGTATTGCGCCGGAAGGTCAGGGTGTCCACAATGAGTGCTCTACGTAATTATTATAACGAACTGCTTAGACAAGGATGGTTCCGCATGTTATGCAGCCGTTATCTCAGAGGAAACATTGAAGCTGAAAGGTAATGCTAGTGAAAATTATAATTTTGTTCAGATAGATAGCACATGTTTTACATTGCGCTATATAAATGTAATTCAAAAATAATTTTTCAAGGTGGATGAAAATAATACTAATTAAACTTAGTAAGACCATTAAAAGTTGAGGGTTGACGAGGTATAACATGTAATGGTCATACAGTAAGTCCGGTGTACGTATTTGGTACATATGCATTCTACTATACATTTCATTTGACTACTGAAATGGCATATTGGGAAATAGAATCTAAGAGACCTAAAGCTGCCCTTGAAGCATTTTCTTATTATTAACGGGAACATATAAAACCTGCCAACATCGTTCATTGTAAAATGTCGTAATCATATCGTTCTTGTATGTTACGGATTTCTACAATAAAAGAAGAGAAGCAGATGTTAATAAAGATACTTTAAGGACCAGGCTAGTTAATCTAGGAGACACAATGTCTTCCTGACTCACCTCTTTGCATACGGGTCATAACTGAGTGATCTTGGATCCAATAAGTCTGCAGAGTTTAGGACCATCTGATGGTTACTGCCGTCCATTTTGGAAGATTCTATTGTGCTCCCGTTTGTGTCTGATATCCAATATATCAGGCTGTGAAGTTAAGAAGCAAAAATGTATGCGAATTATTTAATTTAAATATGCGATTAAAAATTATTGGAAATTTCTCTATGTATAGACAAAAATTATTAGGAACAAGGAACTTTATGGGTCTGAAAATCCGTTACATCTGTAAACTTAAAAATAGCTCCACTGTTTATAGATAAACAATTATAAGTACAAATGAATAAAAAAGGTCATTTATTTGTTTGCAATGGTATATACATGTAAGTTTGCAAAACACAATTAAAGATAAATGCATGATTGGAATTTTTGTCATAGGATATTAGATAAACTATCGATAGAGGGCAAAATGCAACAGACCTCTTCGATGTATGGGAAACCTTCCAGGTCGAAAAGATCCCTTGTGTAAGTTCACACGCTCTTGCTTTGTATGAGAATACCGTGATGTTAGTCTCCATGACAAAGCAAGTTTCGGTGAAATAAACACCTAGTCTAATATGAATATACATATAATGAATATTGATATGTCTAAATGCCATACCGCTCATGGGGCAGAACCAGGATATCACGTGGCCTTTTGAGACCTTTTATGAAAATCTGTGCAGTTTTGGATCCTTCAGAGAGTCTCCAAATAATGCCCGTGTTCTCCTCAGTCCAATACAAATTTCTGTCGTATCCATCCCATGCCATGCCTTAACAACAAAGAATTGCAACCAAGGAAATTATTATTGTTGCCTTAATTTCATTGACATCTTTTCTATATCAAACTAGATAATCTATACCTATCTGTCTCAACTATCAATTATTTCCAACTCCCCCTCTAACCAACATTTGCCAAGTTATTGTTTCAAGATTGTAAACGGCACGTTCATACAATGAATGCTGACAATTAGGGGAGGTAAAATCTCCATAGATACAACAATGCGTTGCGTTTTGTCCATACATTAAACCTAAACAAATGTTTCGAAAGCAGTAGACATATTAATCTTACAATGTTCCAACTACATTGCCTTATATTTGGCAATTTTATTTTTGTAGTTTGTTGAAGATTCCCCATTATATAACTGAACCTCCCTCATGGGATAGTTCTCTTGAATCTGTTATGACGTAACCAATATCAGGTCAGACAAATCCATTGCCCTGGAGCCTGGGGCAGCTAAAAATTAACATTGTTGAACCATTTTTCCCTGTGTAAAACCCCGGTCAGTCATCAGAAGAAACATCACTATAAACTGTTCGTATTAAAAATAAAAGATTTGATACTTGTATAATTCCGTTCTTGAGATATAGGTATGTGTTGCTGGTAAGAGGATACACTAATCGATATATTTACTGCTCATTGTTTGATTAGGTAATCAGTCTATGCTACCATTCTCTCTCGGATAACTCTTAATGAAGAAAGACTAGCGAGTGCTTGTCGTTTGTCAACACACCTACACTTGTTATTTATCTTTGGATTAACACATGTAATACCAATGTAAAGCATATGGCAGTTGCCTGTTGGTAGCTCTAACAATATGGAGAGTGTAAGTAATTAAACCAATATATCTTCTGTTGCGTATTACACTGGAATTTGGATAATATCTGAACAAAATGTCCGCCTGTAACGTGAGCATGTCCTTGACAGGTTTGACACACAATTAATCGTATCGGATTAGCCGTTACAAGTATCGTAATGAAAGAAGCTGGGATTAACATAAAATATCGGTAGGTTTCTGGTCAAGGATGCCAATTGCTAGAAAGGTGATGGACAAGAAGAGTCCCTCAAAAGTAGAGATATTTTTCCACTATATTATATTGCTGGTCTCATAAATAACAGATGAGAGCGTAAACTTGTGCGGCAGTTTCCGTTGGCAGAACGCATGATGTGTTACAATTATTTTGTGCAAACTGGACTCTATAAGTAACTATATATATATATATATATATATATATATATATATATATATATATATATATATATATATATATATATATATATATATATATGACTGTCTGGAGGTAAAGTATCAATCACTAAATGATCCGGGTGAAAGGGATTATAATCGTGTAAATTACTTCCTAAGATTATCAAGGGAATCAAAACAGAAGTCTGTGTTTGTCAAATGACAATGATATCGAAAGAGTAAAATTAAAAATACGATTTATTGTCACATGAAAGTGATCCACCTGTAGACTATGACGAAAGTATGTGAAGCAGAAAGCAACATGTTGAATGATAACCAAATTGTTACAGAACGGACGGCCAAAAAAAAAAAATCAGTATAAAATTACACATTTGTTAGTTATATTTCAGATCCCTAAATAACTTGTGTCTCTTTCCATTTTGACATGTATGAAATGAACTGTCCGTACAATAAATAAAACGTCAGGAGAATATAATAGTCAATAAAATGTTATACGATATAAATTTCATAACAGTTAACATAAATAATCCAATTATTGACAACCTTACCACTGATTATCCCAGATTGTTTAGTCAGTCGATGCAGGCTAAGATTATCTACCCTTGCCGCGTAAATAGCCGTGTAGTTGGCGAGAATAATCTGTCTCTGATCCGTATCCAAAACCATGTATTTTGTGCCATTTGTTTTCAGTACACAGTTCGGACTGAAGATAAAATTTGTGACAATTCTAATATCCACGATACAAATACTGCTTTCATTACCGTACATCAGTCCACGATGAAAGTACTCATTAGTCACTGAAATTTAAAAAGAGGACAGGGTTAAACTATACATATAAAATCATGTAAGTATGCAATATCTTTAATATCGTACACTGCCGATATTAAATAATATCTATATATTTAGCATACATTCTGTATATGGAATAGAAGAAGATTTAGTTCCAATAGTTAATAGACTTTAATTTACTATGTGCTTTGTGTGGAGTAACATGCAAGATTCAACAATATCCTTAGCGCAACAACATTACACGTCATCCTTACATTTGTTCTTCTTACAGTATGCATTTTTGCAAAAAGAATATGATGTGCGAACTGTAATCAATATTCAGTTTAAGGTTGGATTATTTCTGGTGTATATAACAAAAAAGTTTTTTTTTTTTGACACTGAAAATTTCTGATAAGAAAACGGTGAATATTTTATTATATATATTTATACGCAGAATCTATGATATGCAAAATCTATGACATTACGAGATGCATCCATCTTTTATTAGATTCTTCCGATAAGACCTGCCCCTATTACCTGAGTAGGGTACCTTTAAATAAATAAATAAATGGCATACATTAATCCTGGACAATGTGACATAATTCGGCACGTTTACTTAGTTTATTTACATGAACATGTTTTCATGTCTTGATTGAGGGTGTGTCCGTCTTTACAAAAGCAGGTGGCGCCATCTTTTTCCGTCACACAGATCTGTTCACAACCGTAGTTTACACAGTGGGCTACAAGTAAACATAAATGCATTAAACCCATAATTCAATGTTATATATTATAACATGAAAGAGTAAAACTAATGCATTGAAAATGTATAGTTTGAGAGAGAGAGAGAGAGAGAGAGAGAGACAGAGACAGAGAGAGAGAGAGAGAGAGAGAGAGAGAGACAGAGACGGAGAGAGAGACACACAAAGAGAGAGAGAAAGAGACAGAGAGAGACAGACAGAGAGAGATAATGAAATCCGTGTAAAATCCGGACAAAATGTTTGAAAGAAGTCTGTCAGAGGATAGACCAACATACGAACCTGTTGCAGATGTAGATTGGGCATCAGGATGGAAGACAGTTATTCCTAAGTAAACCTTGCCTTCTCCGTACAAACTCTTGTGTAACTCCTTCCCATTAGTCTTATTGAAGAAATAAAGCCGACTATCATGCGCATCAGTCACATACAAATAATCCTGAAATCCAACAGGAGCGTTGTTTGAAGAGCAATTATATATATTATCATTCTCCAGTTTTGAAGGAAGGGCAAGTAAGAAATCAAATGTTGAGAATTGTAAGAATTACTGTAGTGTCTCAAGGGTAAACTTAGAAATCATTGTTTAACTCTGCATACATTAATACTGGGAAACAAGACTAAGAAATATTTTTTTAAATGAAGAAAACGATAATTGTTTAGACCACAGTACATGTGACAAAATGAATGTACATGTACAATACATTGTACTAGGTATTTATTATCAATTAAGCCATGCAAAGATGTTTTCGTTCTGTTATCCTCATTATTTGTATTAGTACTGAATATTGAATAATTGTCAATTCTGTCTGCTATATGTTTGTCAGGATTCTACTATTAATCGTCTACTAAACGGAGGTTTTGTTCCGAATCTTAGGTCGCCTGATGAGAATTTTGTTTGAAGTAAACAATTTATCATACTTTGTGAAATGAAGAACCAACTTAGGTTTATTTAAAGTACAAATATTAGAAATGAAGTTATTTCATGGAAGTACAATTAATTTATCGTTGAAGCACATATTTGTCATGGAAGTTAAATTTATTTATCATTGAAGCACATATTTGCCATGGAACTAAACTTCATTTATCATTGAAGCACATATCTGTCAAGCAAGTAAACTTCATTTATCATTGAAGCACATAGTTGCCATGGAAGTAAAATTCATTTATAATTCGAGCTGATATCTAATCGTATTATGGCATAACACTAATTGCTAATAACAACAGATTACAGGTCTATCATATTGAGATATAAAACATTTGCATACATAATTAAGTTATGTTCTTTTTTAATTCGGAGGATTCTCTCATAAGCATTGTGATATTTAGAGGCGAATGATCTATCACAGTAACATTGGCGTTATTCTCCGGCACCATCCTGGAACATCGCTAAATCTAATGATACTGATTCTCATATATTAAGATATGTTTCCTACCATATATGTTGTTTGTTTTGTTTTTTTTAAAACTGTGCTCTGAAGATATCGTCTTTGCGTACCTTATATACAGCTATATCAAAGAAGGCGCTGAATCTTTTCTTAAATAAGACTTTCCTATCCCTGCCCTCGTAGGTGACAGTTTCCACGGTTTCTCTACCAGCGTCAGTCAAGTAGAGACGTCGAGCTACGTAATCAGCAGCCAGACTGTACGGATGAAATAAGTTCGAAGATATCAGGGACTTCCGGTTTCTGCCCGATAAACTGGACACCTCGATCTTGGTAAAGGTTCCAGTATCGCTCCAGAAGAGTAGGCTGTAGTGTAAGGAATAATGTTCGGTTAGGCTTTGTAAAATCCGATTGCTTAATATGAAGACACATTCTCGTTTTCTCCGTGAAAGCATCAATACTCGCATATGTCATGCTATCAGAACATATTTAAAGTCGTAGAAAAGTTGAAATTTTCATCACTTATTTTTAGGAAAAGGTTTTGTCGATGTTAGCTATATTTTGCTTGGCAGTTTTACCTTCTATTTACAATGTATGTTCAGTCCATGTCTCTTAAAGCCACGTTTGACTTGATACTAAATAGCATTTTGCTTTCTAACCAGTGTCAAAATAATCTTGCAGCTAACAACACAATACTATATCAAAGATAAACCAGACAATTCGATGGCCACACATTTACAATGCACAGTCTATAAAAAATGAACAGTTCCCTCTAAATGCACGCAGGATGCGTCCTAACAAAGGCAATGTTGATATTGCAAAGAGTGTGATCTGACTTTCCAAATATGTTCGGTCCTTTCACTGTTCTCTGTAGATTGACTACAAACTGGAAACTAGATTGAAGAACTCTGCAACACACACTGTAGCGCTGTTTGTAACTAAGGACTGTGACTAAAATGTTTCTGTTTGAAATTATCGCTCGCACTTGTACGATAGCCTTAGGCAATGCGAGTTAGATGATTGGCTATTGATAAGTTAGCAAAGCTTCTTTACGCCTCGGTTGAAGGCTCATGGCCGACCATCGGCTAGACTTTCTCGACATATTAAAATTAATGTATATTTGTAGAGTCAATATACCCTTAAATAATGGATAGAATGACATACACCTTTCACGGAGAAAAGCAAATCATAAATCAGAAGTGCAAAATCATTGCCACAAATTAATTTGTTTTATTCATTTTATTTGCATTGCTTGTCATTGCTCTTATAAAATATATAAGTTTTTGTTCTTGATATCATCCCTTCAAAGATATCTTGGTATCGTGAACATCCTTATTCCCTCGGACCATCCAGCACAGTTATAATATAGTTCACACTATGTTAAACTATGTCTAGTGCGATATACCATCATTGGCAGATCTATACATGATGCATCAAACATTAAAATAATTAAAAAATACACAACCGCTGTCAGTACGTTTTGTTCCTAGAACATATTTTATAGGACGAACTGAACTAATTTAACTAGAATTATAAAGAAACGAACTGAGATGTTCATTCAAATGAAAAGCAAATGATACACTGCGGTTATACAAACATGAATGACTTTATAATTAAATTCGACGATATTTGAAATTAATTTATTTCAGTTAAAATACTCGATGAGACTTAACATCCGATTGGGGACAAAGTGCTGAGGATATAAATTTATTACTAGAAGGAAAGGTTTATAAATATGGTTAGAAGTGTTCGAAAGCAAACTATGATAGTTACATTGCTGGACATATTTCGCATAGTGCATGTCCTTGGAAAAATAGAAGTAAAAGGTGCATGTTTGACAGGACAGAATATTTAACGATTCATTCATTCATATATATATATATATATATATATATATATATATATATATATATATATATATATATATATATATATATATATATATATATATATATATATATATATATATATATATAACGTGAACCGCTGAAGGGAGCATCATAGAATTGTCTGGATATGACGAGTACGAACAAAATAGTTTGTATCAATGTGAAAGATAGGACTGCATCTGTTCTTTGTTTTGGGGTTGGATCCATTTAAATATTGCATCAACTATTTCCAGAGCAAGAAATACAATTGATATAGACAGCCATTCGTTCGATATATATCATATGAAACATGGTAAAAATTGACAGTGAGTTTAACTGTAACTGTTTACGCAACATCTGAAACATCTTAAGTTAACCTTTTAGTACAACGGACATTAAAAGAAAAACATGATGACATTTTAATGTTATTTTATTATTTGAATCTAATAATCATATAGGCAGAATTTACAATTACTTTTAAGTCAAAGATTTTTGAGGATGATGTCACGGACGGTTAGTATTCAAAATAAACATATTTCATTGAAATTACTGAATATATTGTAACGTCAGTAGAATAAACGAGCAAGTTTACAGTGCAGGAAACTCAGTCGACATAATAGCTGAGAAATATTTAGTGACATAGCAAACCTAGTCTATAAGGAATTAGAATCGGAAAGTGAAAAATCTATGATATTTACAGATGAAGACTGTCAATATTTCATGTTTATAAATGAATGTATTACATGCAAGAAACACTCAAAGAAAATAATGTAAGCCACCATATCATCTAACATTCATGTATGCAGGTCCAGCAGATGACGTATAAAATTCGAAATTTAGATTACCATGTAACACTGTTCATTCATAACCTTTCCGGATATGATAGTCATATTCTGATCAATACATACTCCAACGAATACAGCTAAATATATATTATACCAACACCATATAAACTTATATTTCACTCAGTCTCGAAGGTGCAAAAGAAGAGAAATAACCAAGAATGATAGGACAGTCATGTCTACAAATATTTGTAGGTTACGAGCCAAGCTATAGAGCAATGGGCAGAAAATGTTAACCAATGGTACATTCACAAAATCAATACTACTACTACTACTACTACTACTACTACTACTACTACTACTAGTAATAATAATAATACGATTAATAATAATAATAATAACAACAATAAGTATAAATAATATTAGAAGTAGTTCGGATGAACTTCATGGGTCTCATTGGGACATCATCGCTATTGGTACGTTAATGGACTCTTCTGAATTTATAGCAGATTTGTTGTCGTTGGCGAGTTTCGCCTTGATTTTGCTGCAAATGTGACAATTGAGCTTTTCGTTCGCCTATTGATATCAATTGTGTCGCCAACATCTCGAATTGCGCATGTCAGGATATAGATTACACTTATGATACAACAGCCTAACTTGCATTTAATATAAAGCTAATTTCTGTCTTCTGTTTTGGAAATGTAATTTATTTGTTTGTTTGTGAGTTTTAAATTTTTTTTATTTTATTCCATTACATGTTATTGTAATGATAACTTTGTCTACTGGATTTATTAATTTTGTTTTATAAATTCAGGTCAGTTCTGTTTGAACTGATAAACAACCAGTAGTTGAAACATTGTATCTAGTTTTTGACCTTGGTTCAGAAATCAGATAGAGTTCTAGTAAACAACTTTTTACAAATATTGTTTAAAATTCATTCTAAGAGTAAGATTTATTCAGTAGAATCAAGGCCATACTAGAGCACGTGATAATTAGCATGTAAAAAATATTCTACGTCGTTGTAGGAGGTGACCACGTGACCCTCATACGGAAATCTGTTTTGCGTCTTAACTTACTGTATAACAGTTTTCTTGAGAAGAACTTGCCAGTTGGGCATTAAATCTCCGACACTTAAAGGTGTCTTTTTGTGACCAGGTTGAGTTGAATTTGTATTTGATGGAATTAGTGACTCATTTCCTTGGAGAAATATACAAGCGCTCCTTACAAAATTCTTGGACAAAGACATTTATTGAAATTATTCGGAATTCAAAAACTGGAATATTATTTTCTGTGATTCAACAAAGAACTGTTGACCTAACAACACTTTGAAGGTTACGACATACGTCATCGCCTTCCATCTTCGAATTTCATCGGGATTTAACTGTGATTCATTTAGGACTTTTCATTGATAGGACTTCTATTTTTTAATTCTTGGATTACTTTTGGATTTGATTCATAAACCATAAGTCCTTTTTCTCATTTTACCTTATTTTTCTAGGGAAATAAAGTATATGTTAAATTTTATAAAACTTGTTCCCTTCACTCTTTTCTTGTTACTTTTGTACGAGCCTAGACACGTAACAGTTCGAACATTTGAAGTTGTTGGTCTCTAGCTTCTGTTTCCAGATTAGTCAGAGCCTGTCTCTGAAATATTAAGTGCCTCATGTGTGGTCTAGTTTGAAGATATCTTGGAATTTACCTTGATCCTCGAGATTTCTTGTCTGAGCTCACATCCATTTATATATATATATATCCTTGTCTCTCTCTACGTTTGCATTTATAAGTATATATGTATATGATGTACGTGTGTGCCTAGACATAATCCGTAATGTTATACAATTTACAAATGAAAAGTAAATGTGCTACTAGGACATTACTATATTATTTTGAGCTCATCAATATTGGATATACAAGAGTTAAGAACGTCGGCACAGTGGCACAAATTTATACATTTAACTCTAAAAGATGTTTACTTACGCTTCCATCGGATCCAGAGCCAAAGCCTGAGGTCCCTCAAGATTGTCATGAATGAGAACACGGTACAGGGATGTGTCATTGCCTAAGAGTGACTTAACCATGATCCACTTGTAGTGTGGGTCTGTCCAGTAGATGTTGTGACTGATCCAATCCACCGCCAATTTGACATAATCCTTTGATATGCCCATGTGAAAAGTTGTCCAATCATTGTCTCCAGAGAGACCAATGGAGAAGTTGCTGTCCTTGTATATGGCATTCGTGTAGTGATCGTACACGTAGGCCTGCTTTAACGTATAGTCTCCGTCTACGCTGAGAAACTGAACATTAGTAGGAAGACGAAGTGACCGGATGTGATCCAGTTTGGGCGTTCCGTCCAGAGTAGTAGGCACCGTATGTAAATGTTTCGTATTGAATCCATCGTGCACCGTAACAATCAAACCACGATCATTCTCTGAAACAGAATATGTTCAGTAACAATCGTAGGCAACACAAGTACATTTTAGATACGGAATCATAAGTAATCACTTGTAGATTGACTGACATGCACACAATCTTTAATTGAAACATTTAAATTGCTAAATCTATACGCATAGAAAGGATAAAAAATTCTAAATTAGGTAATGAAAATTGGATCCAACTGGCTTCTAATGTGATTGAAATAATAATGCAAAGCAGAAAGTAGCATACATATCAGGGATCAATAGAAGTTGAATGCAGAGTACGATAATACAGAAGAACATAGTTTCCCATGTTTGAAAACATTTAATTTGCAACATTGATAAAAAACAACTGTATTCAAAAACTGGTGAACAACACGTGTTAATTCAGCGCTAAATTTGCATTCGCAATAAATATTTTGCAACACAGAAAAATGGTTATTTGAATAAAAGATATTATTAATTGAATTAACTGTTCTTTATCCGCCTTATGCATATTTGCGTGTGAAAGATGATAGCCAAGGGATAAAAAACATACAAAACAATTTCACCAACTGTCCAACATACCTTTGCATAGTAAGCTTAGGTCAATATTCCATTCCGCGGATGATGTGCATGTGATATTTCTTGTGATGTTCGGGTTTTTATCAAAGCCACCATCACACTCAAATGCGCATGTCTCATCTGCATTAAAATGACAATCATCTGCCCATTTACCATGCTCGAAAATGTTTATGCATAGTCCTTTCCTCTCTGAAATGGTCAACAAAATTCTTTGTTGAGAATGTAGAGAGCTAGGCAATCTAGTGACATTCTCTGAATACTGAAATACATTTAGATCAAGAACGTCTTTCGAGACATTATGCTACTAGTTAGCTCTACGGATCTGTGGCAACAATTTCTCTAACATCACGGAAAACATTTTTAATCCAGATTAATAGATTATAAAATCCGACTGCCCCTATTTCGGGTAAATGTATTAACATGAATATATCGAAGACGTTAAAGCTACCTAAACAAGAGGGCTTATCAAGTTCGCTCCAAGTTCCTTGGATCCCACAGAAGACCGTGTTGTGTTTAGGATTCGGGTCGAATCCTTGGTTACAGGTAAATGGACACTCCGAATAGATGCGTCTGTCACAGACAGTCTCATTAACTCTCCCATTTTGAATTGTGTTTGGACAGAGTACATCTGAAGTCAAAAAGCAAACGCAACACGAAACATTAAACGGCTGATTCATGAAGCAACATTACCTTTTCTTGCGCAGATTTTATGCCTCAAAGGGATGTGAAACATGTGGAAGAAAAATGGTTTCGTTATAGAATCCATTGAGACGCGTAGCTAAATCTGAAAATCTCAAAATCTCAAAATAGTGATACGCAATGAATTTATCAAAAACAAGGAATAAAGCAGCCTTGGTACACAATGATATTTTCCACATGACTTTGAGCGCAATGGATACGCATGTCATGTAAATTTGATTTTGTAACAAGCGTTTGCTAATGTCTAGTCGTCTGGAGTCTGAAATTTAATGATCGGAGTATATATTCTGCTGTTTTCAAAATTCCAGTCCATTTAGATGTCTTTATTGCTTATGGAATGCAGATCCGTTTAGAACAATTGTATGTAATATTTTGATTAGATTTGTGCATTTAGTAACATATTCATATTAATAGCTACTATATTTTTTCATTCAATCTGGATCATAAAATTATTATTATTTCGTATAGTCATTAAAAGTAGAAAGGAATACATTAAAACAGTCTTAAAACACAAAGACCCGGTCATCACGGCGGATGATAGCAAGATCATATATATCTATCATGAAGGTCCTTAATGACTTTCAATCCTCTTATTTTCTATCTACCCATTTAATCTTACCACTTCTCTTACCTTCACACAGCTCCTCAGGCGCCCATTCGCCATTTTCCTGACAAGTGACTGTACTGATATTAGAGACTGCTTTATATCCAAGTTCACACGCAAAGGAGCATGATTCACCAATGTCTAGTGTGCATATTGAATTTAGATATCCGTTTGTGATTCCCATGTCACATTTACCTTTAATGATACAATTCAAAACTATGAAACAAAATTCAAAAACCAAACAAGCAAATAAGAAAGAAAAGAAATAAAATATAATAAATGTATAATTTGTACATTTTAATAATGAAGCAAGTAATTATATTTCTTACGGAATGAGATACTCTCTAATTGAGTCAATAAATTATTGTTAATAAATATACCTCGCGTCTCGGGTAATTTATCAAGAATTTGGATATTTCACTGTTATTAAAACAGTTTCCAACTATTTGACCGCAAAGCTCGTTGAAGGAAATAATGATTAATACACTTTTCACAACATCTTGTTGCGTGAAGTGTGCAGAGTTTAAGTGGCTTCACTGCTGCAATTCCTCCTTTATTCGGATGTTTACTCTGATCATTCAATAAAACCGTCATTGCCTGTCTGACTTACGTCTGCAGAGTTTTTCTGTGTTTCGGTTCCAGGCGCCATCCGGCAAACACGTGGCGTTTTGTATTTTCGGGTTTTTGTGAAAACCGGATAAACAGCTGTACGTACAAGTCTCGTTCTCCCTATTTTGACAGTTGTCCCACACGCCTCCTGGGAATTTGCTTGGACAGACGACATTGGTTTCTGAAACATCAGGGAAGGTACATAATTGTGTATACAATCTCAATATTGTACTGGACTGGAACTGAAATGATTCGTATACGTACTTAGCGTACTGTATTACAGCGACTGTTGATATGGACATATGCTGGTAAGAGGCACCTCAAAGAAGTGCAAATGCAACACATGAAAGGATGATGAAATGAAAGGCAAAGAAATCTCTCACATTTTGTTGGGTTTTATAATGTATTATGTTCTATCTATTTTAAGAAAAGTTTCTGAAATTAGTATCATAAGCAAAGAAAAAAGCCTATGTAAACAGACATACCGTTTAGTGCAAGATATAAATAGCAGTGCCATTCTTCAATGAAGGTCAAACGTATCAACAAATGTTGGAAGAACACATCTCATGGCGCGTTCGACGGAACAGTACACAAATAATTGCTCTAACTTGAAACAGAAGGAAAAGGCGCAGATATCGCCCCCCCCCCCAAAAAAACAACATTTAAGAAAAGAGTAAAATGATGAAGACAGATGGAGACCATATATGTTTGCTTTCTACAGGAACACAGATTGCCCATTCGTGCTAATCGTTGCTCTATATACGTAGTTTATCCAAAGATACATCCTGCATCTTACGGAAATGCAATACCTTTTATCGTTTGGTCTAATTTATTTATATTACGTGTATCCTAGTAGTATACATCGATAACACTCCATGAATAATTCTTAGTGCTTATAGTGCATTTATGTGACCTTGAAGTCTTGAGAAGGTCCAACAAAATCCATTCCCTTTTCATTGGAAAATTTGACAACTGTAAGTGCAAACCTATTCCCTTGACGCATTGATCAGTAAATGAATGTTATTAATTTGCTGGGCTTCTATATGCAAGAAGCATTTACTGCGATGTTGCTTCATTAGTTATAAACCTTGATCAGGGCCATCTGTAGCAATGAGCTCCAGCCATCACTTGATAGCCTGCTACAGCATTGTTTCAATAAATCTGTTTCTTGTGCTGAGTTCAAACTTCCTGCAGAAATTTCGAACAAGCGAACAGTTAATACCACTTTAGTAAATCAAAGTCGAGATGGCTTTGCTTTCACTTTGATGCAAAATAAAGCAGTTTGTTCATTATTTTAGATATTTATTGTTTTCTAACATTGATATATAGACGAGTAACAGAATTTCAATAGTATCAGCCCGGTAAAGTGGGTTATATTTCGTGTGTCAGATTGATTGTGGTCGTGAGGAAGACAAATATTTTGTATACCGATTCTTAATAATATGATTTATTGATGTAGTACTGAATGCAATCCTATGCGATACTTGATCTTATATTGTTACATTTTTTAACTGAGAAATGCAAGACCGACCGAGGTTTCCCTGTTTTGGATGTCTCGAGTTGATCACGATCTCTGTCAGGGTACCACGACATTAGAAATTAGAATAAATTTGTTACTAGGTAGTGAAGACGGAAATATCGTAATGATATATAGTCGACAGGGATCTCGCACGTAAACAAATCTTACATTGTGAATTCGGACAACGAGGATGAAAATCTATAATGGAAAAATAAATTGAAAATGAACTTCATGTCTATGAAATAACGACATGGATAGACATCATATGCGAAACAAACAAACTACGTGAAATCAGGGTAACTGATGTAAATGGACAAATCCAGGTTGGCATGCTAATACTGTATTGTGCCATTGTTGGGTGCTTTATGGCACAGAAACACACAGAGGTTAGTTAGTGCCGAGGTAAATGGATGTAAGTGCCTTGAACAAGGACACGCCATGGTAACTATCCAGGATGTTGCATTGGTATGACTTGAGCCAGCACCATTTCGGTCGTGTGTCCGGCATGTCAATCGCTGATCCTCTCATAACTGAATTTACTGGTGAAGAATGACTATTATAATGGCTGGCACCATAATTTTCAATAGACGAAGAGATATATGTTATCACAGATCACTTAGCGTCACGGAAAGAAAATACAAGAGTTGAGATTTTTTTATGTTGTTACTATTCATTAGAACAATATTAATGAATTAAACGTCATGCTATGCGGTATCAAATGTTTTCTTGACAACTTTGTAATGTTCCAAGTTTTTAATGAAACCATTCTTAAATTTGAATTCTCTTTATGAATCTGTGTTTTGGTTTCTCAGCAGTATTATTATCAGAGGTATGTTCAAAGTTTGACTTTCCAAATTTCATTAACTTTCTCGATTTTCTTCGGATTCGTTAGTGTAAGTGCTGAAACAACCGTTGCATGTTTAAACAATATTAATTACATTGTTCGCTCTCTTGCCATTTATTACCATGACATTTTGAGATACTGTTTGCTTCTCGTTTCGTATCTGAAGAATCGGCGATATTCTTTTCGTTGGTACAGTAACTAATTGAAATGGGTATTTAATAGGTTTTTAAACAAATTTAGTTTTGCTATGATACCACCACGTGCAAGTTAATGCATTTAGTGTACGCGTTTGGAACCTGTGATATCTTGTTCTGCTTCTCACAAAATTTGTCATGTTTTTAGTTTATGTTGTCTGCCTTTGCTCTTTGAATCTGCAGTGAAATTTGTAAAAGTTTTAAACCTTTCATCTGATCTTTTTTTTTTCCTTGGTGATGTTACCTTTTCTGATTTTATGCCTTAGGTGTCTCTACATTTATGATTAATCAGCTGACGTTTATATTCAATCAAATCAATTAGCAACTAACTATGATATACCACGAGATGTATAAATTTTTCATTAAAAGCAAATGAGGTTTGCCTTGTTTCCTTTAATAAATAATTTACACAACGAGTGCTGTATCAAATATACAGCGTACGTACGATACAGATATTTTATTTATATTACATACAAAGACACATACTTGTCCTTTGAAGGGAGTTAATATTAACTTTATTCATGTGTGTGTTGACCAAGTGAATGAACTCATATCACTGCCGAGTGTGTCCGCTACAAAATGTAATTATGTGCCTTTTGTGACTATTCACAATCACCTTTTCAAATTTATTAGTTGTTTTCTTTTTTGAGTTTCTATTTTGATTCAGATTGATGAAATCAATAAAAAGACACGCATAAGGTTTTAACATGAAAGATTGTTTTAATAAAGAAAGTAGAACCTTTCACGTACCGCCCCATGGAAATTGGTGTTTAATAGAAACTAAGCTAAAGTATAAACCAGCAACAGGTAATTAAAATATTCTAATATATTTACAGTTGATCTAAGTCATTACTCTGCTTTAATTAACATTAGTACCTACCATAAAATCCTCCCTCTGTCCCTATGTCTTTGTCTCTCTGTCTCTGTCTGTCTGTCTCTTTGGTCGGTTTGACTTAACACTTAGCACGATTCATAGGTCTAGAGACATCGTCATATGACACAAGCGAACAAATTCTTTACGCGTCTCATTTCATGGATTTTCGCCCGTATCTTTCTACGATGGTCCATGGAGAGAGAGAGAGAGAGAGAGAGAGGGGGGGGGAAGAGTGAGTTACGGCATTTGGACATTTTTATATTTAATTAATAGAAATCGGTTTTTAGAACATTATGATAGGTTTAGGAAACAACAACAACAACAACACATTAAATACATTACAGTATGAATGCGTTGTAACCAAGGAATCACCGTACAGTGTCGACAGCTATTGCAACTTTTTATCATCGATCATATAAACACTGTAGATAAATCACGAGGAAAGTGTACACATACCGTTACGACGAACCACATTGTTGTAAGTTACTAAGTCTGAGTTCAGTATCAACGTTTTCATACAGGCTATATTCTTCTTCTCTCTCACTCCAGATTTCTGCGTATTTTGTCCCTTATGCATGAGAGAAGAGGAGGGAAAGGAAAGCAGAAAGGATTGCGATGAAATTGTGTACCATTTTAAATTAATTTAGAAAGCGGGGATTATTAATACTTTTTATCATTATTTTCATGCCACTAATGATTAATGAGTCGAAATTCATCATTGATCAATAGACCTAGAATAGACAGCCCATAGTTGCAAGAATGTTTATATATGCGTATTATTGTGCCATCGGCGGATCACAATTTGATATACCAGTAGTATTGGTATATCAAATTGATTTATATCAACACTTTAAAAGCCATTTTGTTTTTTATTTTATGTGGCATATATATATATATATATATATATATATATATATATATATATATATATATATATATATATATATATATATATATATATATATATATAGATATATATGGAATAAACTGAAAACGAACAGTGTAAAACTAGTATCTAACTAGCCTGAGCACTTTCGACTCTTAATGGGTCTTTTTCAAAGGCATATACAAAACATAGACAAGACAAACAAATAAACAAAAAAACCGTAGTGTTTGCAAAACTTTACATAACTATTTCTACAGGAATTAAACCTCCAAATGTATTATGTTTCAACTAGGTTATATCAACTTGTTGCGGATACTGGAAATTATTTGTTTTAACCTAGAAATCGATGAGCGATAACGACATGTGGTACTATGTGTACATTTATGGAAGAGCAAATTACATCTTGGATATTTCATTGTTATAGTAGTAATTGTAGGGTATTAAACAAATTTAGAGAATGTTTCAAAAGTAAAATGTATCGGCTGCAAAAGATAGTTTTATTTGTGCATGGCAGTCTTTTTCTAGTCTTCTTGGTTTAAACCGCTTGGTTTCAATGTTCTAATACAGTAAGATTCCTTCTCTTTCCTGGTTTCGGAACTCCATTTGGGGTTGTTAGTAATTGAACAAAACTTTATCCAATTAGATGATTACCTTTTAAGACTTAATTTTGTTTATGGTTACATCACAACTCCTTGCAAAATAAGTGTGCTGAGAGGGTTTAGAACATTGTCCTAATCGCAGTTAATGTGGAATATAATGTAAAACATGGTTTTGTAATTGTTTAATAATAATAATATATTGCATCCTATTGCAGCGCGTTGCACCTATGTAAATATAACAATCCAGAATGAATTGAATCAACATTTATCCATGATTTGGGATATATGAGTATATTTTAGATCTGGACCCTGTGTCCTTGTCACTACTGACAAAAAACAAAAATTGACCATTGAACCAAGTTTTCTTTACTACAGTAAATCTGGAGCGTTTCTCTTATCATTCAGTTTAACAAATATACATGATAGATAATTTCATGGCATAACACGACAAATCTACAGTCTTTCAATTGCATAACAGATGAACGGATAGTAGGCGGATATGACAGTTTCTCCGTACGAAGTTGTGGGTTGAATAAGACTAATTCACTTTCCCTTACATCTGCATTGGACCGAAAATAGACCTCAGCACCAATGTCCTCAACAATTTTATTTCTGGAGCACATTTAATGACTTGCATTTTGAACAGTTTTCCTGACTCTTTGAGTATAGAACCTATAGTCACCCAGACCAATTTCCTTAAGATTGTGTTAATGGCACGGGTCATACGTTAGAGAAAGGAGGTCACACTTTGTTTACCATCCTTGTAAGATAGTCTTGTTTTACGCATCTCCACCGGAGGACAAAGGTACCCTTCCAAAGCAAGATTGAAGTTGTTGATTCTACACTGTAGACATTGTTAGTCACACTAGACGATTATAGTGCAGAGGTAAGAAGATGAACAAGAAAATAACAGAAAGAAAACAACAAACCAAATCTAGAATATAACCAATACAGTAGGTTTTGATGTGTCATAATTTAGGGATGGGAGAACATCGGTGGGGGTTGGCAGGAAATGCTAATCATTCAACCGTATTTCCGATCTTCATCTACAATCTAATACGGGTACCGCGGTTGAGCCAGATACTACTACCCACTAACTTAACAGTAAAGAGCACCTAGATATTACTTATAAATGGATGGCCCTAATTATTTGTCTTAGCAGGATGGTAGATTCTGTCTGAAGGTTACTAAATCTATAGACTTCACAAAAGTGACTTGCAACGTTTGTCGTAGAGAGTAGTCCCTATAATAGTGCATTATGATATGATGTACTACTTAGTGCTGGGAATGTCCAATGCGTGAACTTATCCTCGGGAATAAATTATGTTCTGATGCTTTTTAACGGATCTCCCTCTCTCAGACACACACTATGTCCATTTATAACCTCCAATTCCAAGCTCACGTTGTCCGGTGATATTATAAATTAAGTTTTGATGCTTTTATAAGCTGATATGATATTTAAAACTATTTGACAGAGGTCAGTGCTTACAATAAACTTCTGGTCTGGTAAACATTTATTTTGTCTTTGACAACATGGTGGCTATATAAGGTCAATTATTAGCTTCTTTAACCTAGGGGCATCTGTGGCGGAGTTGGCGTAAGCACTTGCCTTTACATTTCACTCAGACATCTCACCTCTGTCCACATGTGCGTGAGTCTCATCTCAACTAACAAGGTATATGCGAATGCTTACCAGTGGCTTAACATGGTTCATCCCAGGGTCTTCCGAGTAATTTCTGCAACAAAGGTACTGGCAGGCATATATAATGTGCTGAAAATTGGCGTTAAGTAAAACAACAACAACGTGTTTAACCTGCGCTATTGGATAATAGTGTTTGGGAATTAAAGAATGCTTCACTGATCTATGTACAAATATTTGACAAAGGACAGTGACTGGCAATAACCGACTAGTTTGGTATGTCCATGGATTTGAGAGAAAGGTGGTGATCTGAGGTCAAGTATACGTATGTTTGATATTTTCACTCCGAATAGGCACCTATGTGTTCAGTTATATTTCTCATTGTTTATTTTTCCATTGTGTTTCAAAATCCTGACGAATATGCTCCAACATAATGTAAATTAATCTACCTGAACCCTGGATAGGCGTGTTTGCATTGTTAGATTGAGCGACCTTGAATAATCGTTGGCTTTATGGATTTATTTAAGACAATATTCTTCAACCATGTTCCTAAGAATCTACGGAAACGTCTGACCCGGGCATTTATTGAACCAGCGACCCTTGCATTTTGAGTGCGATGCCCTCTCATCTGAGACACAACGTTTCCCTTGGCCTTTTATACAGGGTGAAACACGCTTTGTGAACCCTGAACACACCTTGAATGTTAGGTGACAGAATTCGTGTCAGATAATATGTGCAGTATTGAGATATCTAGTTACCAAAGAAGAATGATATATTGATTTTGTGTGTTGCTTTTCCGTTGCTAAGTCGGTTGAAATAAGGCGTTTGTGAGTTGCTTTCTGTTGATAAGTCAGTTAATGACAGGAGATGCAATTTTCGCTGTTGCAACTCCCAATCAAATTGATTGGCGTAGATCTGTATGTCATAAGAGCTTCTATATTTCCTTTATTTGTCAATCGTTACTCTATCCAACAAGTAAATGATAGACACTGACTGTTATATTTGCTTCCAGTTTGTCAGCAGAATTCCATCTTTAAACCATAACATGAGTTTTCTTAGTAAACTTTCATCGATGTATTATTTGCTATTACCTAACGGCTATAAGCAGTTGCGCAATTGATAGCGTGTCGTTATATTTTCCCAACATCGAAGATGTGAAGGTTCACATGCCATCGTAATCGCTTAATTGTTTGCTTATGTTTTTTAGAGTTGTTTTAAAAAATATGTTTTTAGCTATTTTTGTTTCACAATTATAACTGTCGACCTTGGAAAGATTTATTTCTTCTCTAGTAATATCCAAGAAAGTAAAGAATATCCAAATTCGGTATGAACTCCTGTTTAGTGTTCATAACTTAATTGTTAATGATCATATATTATATAATAGTTGTAATAATTTTTGTAGTATAATCTCTCTTCACTGTCCACAATTCGTCTGTAGATAATTAATGGTTTAATGTAATTAGTATCGTTTTCTATTTGATATAAGTGCTTGAAGGGATTGTCAAAAATGAGCGAATAGAACCGAGTGGACGTTTACTTTTTGTTATATTCTAAGCATATATAGACACAGGATTGGTTTGATAAAACATGTTCTATTTGTAATGAGATTTCGTTTTACACAAATGCTAAAATGGAAATATTGAATCTCAATCTTATAGGAAAATGATATTATACTACTACCACTAATACATATTTATTAACGCAACAAATAAAATGCTTTTAATTCACATGTATCAAGGTAATAGTTGGATAAATAATGCCCAACGTTTGATATTTGCAGAAAGCAGTACCTAATTTGATACAAAATATTTGGAATCTTCCCACAGTAATTAAATGAGGGGCGTAGGTACTATACAACTGGAGTATGCAAAACATAGGGCCCCAGAATTTTTTTACGCTATAGATTATACAAGGGGCGGACCATCGGTAAGCTATACATTGGGATGCGTATAGGGGTCAAAGTATCCCAAATATCCTAGCTACTCCACAAAATTAAATTTAAGGAAATTTAGAACAACCTTTTTTATGAATGAAAAATATTGACTCACCGATTATTGTCACGAACTGAACTGCCCAGGTCGCAAGTATAAACGTCTTTTGTACTAGTGTCAGCATTTGTTACAAACTGCTATTTTCTAAATATAATTAAATCAAAGCAGATAATTGAATAAATTTGATCTCATTCCACATGCATTCAGTTGACACAATAGCTTGTATATGTGACTTCACCAATCAGTATCCGTGAGAATGAAATGATGGCTGTCTGGAGCGTCATAAATAATCACTCCTACACGCTTCACTACATTCCAATATTTAGGTAAAACGTTGTATACTGTACAAATTTATTTACAAGTATTAAGCAGAGTTCAGCATAAGTTAAACTGTACAAAATAAACAGGTTAATCCTATTTATCACAAGTCAGGGGAAAGACCAGGTGATGAAATTGATGGATATTGGTTGTCCTGTAAATAAATAAAAATAGTTGATAGCTAATTGTTATACACGCTGTCTAATGTAGACACGGGGTGGAAGGTATGTGTACATGATTTTTGTGTGCATGATGATCAAATTAATTAATTTCAAGTTCTTCTTGATATTATTGCTCTAATACAACATTTCTGACATCCAGATCATGGATCATCACTGAAGAAATAACTTTAAAACGATTATAGGAGAAAAAGACAACATGTACTAACATGTAACCAGCAATAAATTGGTATTACAATGTCTGTGCGGACAGAACACTACATTATATATAATGAATACAACATACTGGATCACTGGGACTGATAGACAATTTTTGGAATATCTAATCCTTCCATACGAACTATGAACTGACTAATCAAAGAAAAGAGAAGACGTTAGTGGGATGGAGCACTTCAAGAGACTGAGCTACAGAGACAGGAACATTTGTATAAGCACCGTTCAAAATTAGATCCAGTCATATTCAGGTACCACTTTCATGCACTAAATGTATAACATACTATAAACACTCTGGAACTACTTGAAGACTTCCTAACGCATGAGGGCTATAGTTTAAGGATTTCAGATCGTTACATACGAAACACACAATGAACATAATATACCACCTTATTCAGGCTAAGATACTTTAGACCCAACAAGCGTCAGGTACACACAAATGCAGATATGAACTACCCCATATCTGCAAAAATATTACTGAGTAAAAAATCGTCAGTAGTTTTACTTCGGTAATACGTTAAATTTAAACAAAAACAGCCATGTTATAGAACACTGTCATTTATGTCTTGATTTAAAACAAACTGTGCTGCTCAAACGTTTGGCAAGATCGGAATCATGACACCGAATGAATAACCGCAAGAACCACACTGACAATAAAGTGGAAATTAAACTGGCCAAACGACAGAACTCAGCCAAACAGTATGTAGAATGCTTTGAGATGCTGACAAAAAGAATCAAGTACAGGACGGAAGAAATGAGAAAAATGCACGAAATACCATGTACAGCCACAATAATAATTAGCCTTATCCACGCAATGCAACCTGTCCACCTACCTCTATATTGCCTCTTAAAAGATAATTCTAATAGTCTTGTTTTTGTTCTTGTTCATGTTATTCTTGTTTTCATCTCGTTCTTTGTCTTGTTCTTGCTCTTCTTGGTCAAGTTCTTTTTCCGTCTTGTTCTTGTTCTTATTCTCGCTGTTATTGTTCTTCTTCCTGATGTCTTGTTCTGATTTTTATTCTTGTTTTAGTTTTTGTTCTTCTTTGTGACGCCAGGTGGCCGAGTGGTCAAAAGCACACGACTTTATTCATCACTGCCATCTCACCTCTATCCGTGTCGGTTAGAGTCGCAAGCTCGGCTAATGTATGTATGAGAGAAAGCTTGACGTTACCTTCCCGCGGGTCAATGTTTCTTACTGTGGTTGTCCCGGGTGCCTCCCCTAGCAGTTATGTTTGACGCCATGTATCATATGGAAAATGGCGTCGGAACCAATCAACAACTCGTCTTCTTTCTCCTATTCCTCTTTCCAATTTTTTCCTCTACTTCTTTTTCTTCCTATTTCACGTCTTCCTTTTCTCCTTCTTCTTCTTCTTTATTATTATTAATTACAGGAGACTTGTTTTCGAGCTAATTACATACGAGTTTTATTAGTATTATTCTTACTATTCCAACCCGCCCGTTTAGTCATCCAATATCTTTCTTCGAAGTTCAATTTTAGCATTCCCAAAGAAAGGCAGCTATGTCGTGTAATTGAGCTTTTACAGAACATCAAAAATATATTTTATCAAAATCCATACAGTCATTTTCGATTGTCATCAACCCACTTGAGAACATTAGGTCAATAAAGTCACAGCATTTTATCTAGCGAGTTACCCCTTTGTTTCCAGTGAGAACTGATTCAACATCTTGTTAGATGTAACTGACACATGTTGTCCTTGTCTTTCAAAGCCCTTGTTAATGAATTATGTGTACTTTGCTCCCATTGTCCTTAGTTCAACTCTACATTATACACGAGCGCGACTGTACTACTCGCGATGTAGATTTTGGCCACTTTGGCAACAACGTCAACATTCATATACATAAATAAGAATACCCTTCTCGTTCAGCCATCATTTAAGTTGTTTACCCAGTGGTAGCCAATATTTGGTATTCATTTTTGTAAAATTTTTATTGTGTATCCTCTGCCTTTGAGTAACTTCTACCTATAAACAATCTCCAAGCCCGGTTCAACAGTTAAATTATTATATTCCTTTCTTTACGGATGGAGCTCTTAATCTCCTCTCTCCTTTTCTCATATATATGCAGTAAGTCTATTTCCATTATTTTCTTTTCTTTTCAATACTTTCATTACATCTCTCTAGATTTCTTAAGCTCTTTGGCAAATCGTTTATTTACCAAAGGGTTTATACAGTACAATCTGAATGTATACAGACATTATTCTAGCAGATGTCCAGTATTGTGGAAAGTTCCTAACAGGTACGATGATGGATGGTACAATTACGTTCTAGAAAGAGATCTGACAAAGTATCTAATTGTGGCATCAACATATAATCTGGATACACAGTCTTTATTCAAACAGAGGTCTTGTGAAATCAGACACTTTTACCAAAATTTACACTGAATTCAACATTTATGTAAATGTTTTTTACTTCAAGACGTTCCTAGCAACTGCCATGATGTACGATTATGTTTACGTAAAGGATTAGATAAATTTTCAGCAAATGCAACAGAAAATGTAATAGTAAAAAGTTACCAGGAAGCACAATGCAGCCAACTAGAATGCACAATGTCTGAAAAGACTGTTGCAAAATGTTGAACTTAACAGCAGAATTTTAAAGATTTGTTTTTTTAGAAGATTTTTCTGGTGCTGTTTAATGAACACTATGTGCGTTTGCTGCGCACTAAACCCAGTTACCATGAAAACATTTGTAATGCGATTTATCGCGATACATCGGAACGTCCATTGTCACGTACCACGCAACAACGCAATTAAATTGCGGACAAACAATTTAATGTATTGTCTATTTATTTTCTGGAAAATTATCTTGCTTTGATTTATAGTAGCAAAATGAACTATATTCTTTCCATGATATTATTTGGACAAATAACAATTATCTGGAGATGAAAGTTTAAGAAAAATATATAGTTCAGCTGAACTGAAAATCACAGCCCTTCCCACCGCCATCCACAACTAAGTGGCCAATACCTGACAGTAGATATATTTGCCATGAGGATGCCTATCCTTGTATTCGTTATAATCTAGCAGATATAACTAAAGTGGGATGATTGACCTTACATTAAGCTGATACAGTGAGAGACATCGTGCTGATATTAGAGATCCCAATGACAAAGAGAATAAGTGATAAGTGTTAATACTGAAGCCAAACCTTTCTTGCTACCCTAATTGTATAATAGGCTGGGAAACATTGTGTTCGATACCAACAACAGCCCATGGTGTCAGAGAAGGTCGGTAAAATAAAACCTACTCAACAAACGAGAATATATGTATTAGACTTGTGAAAAAATAAAGTTCGTACAGAAATCTAGTGTGCTAATTAAAATCGCAAGATGATTGGCAGTCTTATAAAGGAATACGTATTTTATGTGTATTTAGTTTAATTGTTTGTTGGTTGGTTTAAATTTTTTATATTTCATTACATGGTATTGTAATGTAACATTGTATGCTGGACTTGACCTTGTCCAAAATTGAGTTTATTTTTGGCTCGACCTGATTGACTTTTTATTATTCAATGTAAACAAATAACACATAGCTTCATTATTCTCTATGTTTATGAACTTAATATCAGAATTATTATTAATAGAAGAAGTAAATATGTTTATTTGCGCCAGGGTGTTGGACTTTCCAAAGTGAATTTTACAGGTTATGGGTTTGATTTAGTAAACATCAAAATTATTCTAGAAGGTTATTTTCTATTAGGTAATATTTCTTTTCGAAAATGCTAATTGTCGCCTGAGGTGAAGTAGAGAACTATATAATCTTGTGATTGTGAGGACTTGGTCATTCGTGCTTTAACATCTAGCACTTTTAAGTTGTATTATATGTGGTGACCAGGAGTTTTGGACTGTAATTGTGTTTGGTTCAAATTATTGAATTCAAGTGATTATTGTCTCTGTAAATACTAAGGTGCTCTGATAAAATTCTTGGATAGAGACATTCACTGTAATTTATAATATATTCAAACCTGGAATTATATTTCTGCGATTCAACAAAAGACTGTTGACATATCAACACTTCAATAGCTACCACAGACACGTCATTGGCTTCAGTTTTGAGATTTTTCCTGGACTTGTACTGAATTTTTTTCAGGACTTTAATTTTTGCTAGGTCTGTAATTCTTGGATTGTTATGGAATTTAATTCGCAATACCGTTAAGTTCTTTTGTCTTATTTTCACTTTGTATTCTAGGGAAATAAATTATTTGTTAAATTTTACAAAGCTTGTTGCCTTTCACTCTTTGATGCTACTTATTTTAAGTGCATAGACTCGTGACAGTATCCTCAACACATTCCCAAAGGCTAATACGAAAATGTTTCCTAATGTTGGCTTTAGCCCGAATGTTTTTTTTAAAAAAATAATATTCCGTTTGTCCACCGCGTAGGCATTCCTTGCACGTATCAAACACGTGATTAAAGATTATGAATATAATTATTTTTGAATTATTTGACATTACCTTGTGAAAGGTACAAAATTTGTTAAAATAAAGATTACATAGTGAAATATTTTGTAAAGAAATGAATACACTCTGATTTAATTATTAACAGTCGTAACAAGACTCCTCAGAGAATTCCGTACATTCCTTATTGACAGAAACTACCGACGTTTTAGTGCAGAGGAAATGTACAGAAGTACTTCCACTGGAATAAATGCGGCGGTAAACCGGCAAGCCTGTTATACCAAACAGATCTAGTGCACAAAATACACTTCAGTGAATTATATAGAAGACATGGGCATACCACCTGCAATGGGGATCATAAATTTGTAACATTCATTGCACTTTTATGTCATTATTTGTAAGATGTATATTCCCACCTGCTCTTCAATGAACTAGTAACCCAAAATCCAAGGATTATGACGAAAAATATGTTTCATTTAACAAACTCTTTGCGTTTGTTTGGATAGAAAAAATATTTAAAACATTACAGGAGAAAGGTGCGTTATCTGTGAAGGTTTAATTAGGCTTACGGGCCAGTCTTCCAAGTAGTTGGCAAAATGTGAAACGATGACAAATCTTTTGAGATAACAAAGCATGTAGTGCAAAGAAGTGTACAAGTTTGAGGAAGAATATATAGCCATATAAGCGATTATATATTGTCGAGCGAATTGATGGAAAAACTCTACCTCGGATATATCTGTTTTACAGACATTTTAATAACTCAAATAGATCAAATAATGATCACCAACATGAGCACAATGTGATGACACATTTAAACCTCCTGACACCACTGCATAGCCAATGAGTGTGAGAAGCGAATTTAGATTAGGAACATTTTATTTGTTCAGCCGCTTAGAACTTAAGTATAAAAAATAGAGATACGGTACCTAATTTCCCCTTGTGCAAATAACGCAATGATGATTACATCATATGTTTGACAAATAAGTAATTATTAAGCACACTAGAGTTGTACCTGGCGCTTGTAAACATTACAGAAAATGTTACCATAATTATATTACTTTGCTAGCCAATCACATTAAAAGCTACTCACTTCTTTGTATATTTGCCTTCTTGCTTGTATAATGTTTGTTTTTGTTTTCTTATCACTTTTGGGAAAGGTATATAACGGTACAAACAACCCGTAACTTTTCTGGAGAACTTTTCCAAAGAATAATGAATGAATAAATAGTGACCTTTCGTACGTTTGTAATCGAAATTCAGAATTTAGGAGATGAGTCTATTTTCAAAGTGTAATTTGCCTGGGAAGAAATTAGTCCCAATTATATATGGTAGAAATATACTTGGCACTGACCATGAATAATATTTTAAAAGTATATCACTTATGAAGTTGTCCCCTTCATATAATGTTGGTCAATCAGTTTGTTGTTTCTTTGCTGGAAATGTAGTTCATGCATTCTGCATCTGATAGTAGTTTTTCTTTTCCTAAATGATCTGAATTTGTTTTATAAACAACCACTTAAGATAATAACTAAGGGCTGTTAAAGTAGTCCTATCAAATACAAATATATTTATTTCTAAGCTCTAATAGATATAAGATACCATCTTGGTAATGACCTCCTATATTATGTTGAGTCTAATGCATTCAGTGAACCATTTTTGAAACAAATGTATATAAATCGATTGTTTGTGACTACCATATTCCATTATTACCTATGGTTACCCTCCGTTTTGTAATGCAGGGTGTGAAACGTGGTATAAATATCTTCCTTCCTTTCCGTCTGTCTATAATAGTACAAACGGATCCAACTTGCGGATATTGCACTCTTATTTTGATCATTCGAGTTACCGGTATTTGACCCGTGACTTCTCCATATCTTGTATATCTAACGTGCTAAATGATTTGTCTTTACGTATTCCTAATACAAAACAAGGATTGCCTTTGAGGGGATCTCTTAGGCGGGCGTGATTTCGAACAATCAGCCATGACTTTTAGGCACGGTACTAACTTAATGATAACATGTTTGACCTTTGTTGTTGTCCACACCATACATCTACATTCAAAGCATGTAATGCTGATATCACATTTTTCAAAGTGGGGTGATTGAAATATTGGTGGAAAGGTAGGAGTCAGTTTGTTCACGGTAATTCCTAGGTTACGTTTTTCATGGTGAAGTCTTGATTCTGCTGTTACATTTTTCACATTTATCCCCACATAAAAATTACTCATCAGAGGAAAAATATTCAACCTTACTGTCCTGCTCCTCTGAACGTTGAACCAGCGAAGCTAAACTCTTTGTGTTTAAAATCATTATCATTCATATAAAAATTAAAAACCAATAAGTTGGCAACCTTGTTCACTGTTGTTCTTGTTCTTATAAAAGGCTTTTGAATTAATTGGGAAGTCTTAATAATTGTAAGCGTCCTAGTTAGTGATTATGCCTTTTATATTTCTCGAATGCGGTTAGCGTTGATACTGCGTCTATGTTCCGAACCTAGAATGCACGTATACTGTTATTATTTATTTTCGTTGTTTTTTGGTTTCAATGTTGAGCATGTGTTTCCCAAGGCTAATTCTCAATGACATTTTACAATGACCTCAATAAGGCGACGATGATAATAATGATAATGATAATAATACCAGCAACAACAACAACAAATTCCACGTCATAAAATTGGCAGTTATACATAACCAGATGCGTATTTGCTTTGTTAGGCACTGTTGTATACGGACAAAAGTTAGCAAGGAGTAATAAATTATCATGGGTGCCTCCGGCAACGCTTTTTCAATTCTTCGTGTTCCTATGCCAATTTAGCAAGTCACATTATTTTCAATTTGCTATGGGAATGTTCCTTTATTGTTCTTTCTTTTAGATCTATTCGCTGTATTTTGCATACATATACATTATAATTTGATGCTTCCATGTGCAGGATTGTGTAGTCAACATCAGCTCTTGGTTACCTTACAATATTAAAATGGTACAAGAAATAATTGAACCATATGAAATCAACTTAATATTATAGACAGAATTGCTGTTTTTATCAGCATCTCGAACATTATCAATAATTACAAAGTTATCATAAAAAATCGATGATGTGTGTCTTTTAAAATAAAAAGGCACACAGCCTCGTGGACATCCAAGCAGATGTACCGTTATAATCTTATTGGCTGGAAATACTGAAAGAAGGCGGTTTATTACATCATAAATTCGATCACCGGGGGCATTATTGTTTAAATGAAATGTCATTCAATTGTATCTGATCAGAGGTTTAAATTGTTTAACGACTACCTAAACTGTAGCATCAGTATCAAATGAAATGCAGAAGTTGTTTAAATTCATTTCGCTTCATGTATGCCCTATAGCTGTATGTTTCCTATTTTTGCTTTCGTCTTGCACTATTTTAATATGTGTCCTTACGTATTTGGATATATGTTTATAAATAGCTACACTTTGATATTTGAGCAACACTTTTTTCTTTTCTAAAAATATTTTCATCATACACATATTTAAGTCTTTAACTCTTTCCTATGTTAATTCAAATGTGCCCCTTTCTTATCCGGCAGAGGGTATAGCAGATTTTGCGGTGTTTACTTTCAAAGTTGCCGAAGAAAGGGATACTTAATTGGTGTTGAATCTGTTTTCTGAACTTTACTTTAGAACCTTTCCGTACATTGAATGTATTTTGTGTACTTAAAATGCAACCTTTCGTGTTCATCGATTTTATGTTTGTGAGTCGCAGGTGGCCGTGTGGTCTAAAGCGCACGACTGTACTGACCCCTGCTATCTCACCCTCTGTCCTCGTGGGTACGAGTCTCTGGCTCGACCAATGTAGGTATGTAAGAATGTGTACTAATAGTTTCCCGTGGGGTGGTGCTTTTTAACAGGATGTTTTAGGAATTTTCCTCCACTAGTTATCCTGACCGCCATCTATTGCATGTCCAGTACTGCAAAACGGCGTTAAACCCACCACCATAACAACATATTTGTATTGCGAACAAACATGTTAAGGCACCATTTGTATAAATAGATTTCTCTACTGTATTTGCTTATCTGACTTGACATAATTTCAAAATAAATTGTGTTTCGAGGCAATGGTATTGTCATTCTTTGATATCGTCACGTGATGTGTGGTGAATCAAAGGTACCGTCGCTGTTTTGACCAAAAAGGTTTAACATATTAAGATGTTAGTCCTTTAGTTTGTGTATTGCCTTCTATATATATATATATATATATATATATATATATATATATATATATATATATATATATATATATATATATATATATATAGAGAGAGAGAGAGAGAGAGAGAGAGAGAGAGAGAGAGAGAGAGATGTGTGTGTGTGTGTGTGTGTGTGTGTGTGTGTGTGTGTGTGTGTGTGTGTGTTGTACCAGGGTGCTAACATGTACAGGATTTTTTTATACACCTGAATACTGTCCTGTATTACCACGAAATCATTTAGTGTGTAAAATTTCACAATATGCATTCAAAGGCGATTAATTTAGCATGAAAAGTTAAATATTTGTAACAGTAGAGGTCAATACACTAAACTTTACGAGAATTTGCGTTATATAGATTCAGTTGTTTAGTGCATAGTTTCAAATGAATTTTTATAATTTTTCACATTTACATTTTTCAATTGCCTTGTTTCCTCTTGATATTATATCCATTCCTTATCAATTAGCGTCCCAGATATTGTCACACCTTGTACACTAAAGGTATCCTTTCGTGACTGTATCTGCGACTTATTACATTTCTTGCAAAATAAACTGACATTTTTACAGAATGGTTCGACATTGTCGAGAATTATTTCTATATCTACAACCATTTTGTGTTATTTATATCCACCGAAGTCATACAAATGCGGATGTTTCCTTACCAACGAAAATCTTGAACAAATCATACAACTTAGTGCAAAATTAATGGTCTTCAGTTCAGAAGAAAATAAAAGGCCTTGTTTACAACAATGTATATATCACTTGTATTGCTTGGTAGAGTCTGTTTATAAATTAGATACATGGCCAATAACAGCAAAACCTGTGGAAAGCGCAACAAACAACTGTAAAAGGTACAGCCACAAAAGCAAATTAGTATTACTAAAGGGCCAATAGTATGTAGCCAAACTGTAAATCATAAAAAATATTATATTCCCGAAATGTTGAAAGTTTGCATGAGTTTATTCTAACATGTCCAAGCTTAATGATTGTTCTGGTGTTTGGTATCTATATCGTCACAGAGGAACTCGGGACAGTAGCAAGTGTGTGCTGGACAAAATGCACATCAAACCCGGCTTGATTCGCCTTGGCGAACCCAAACCTGCTGAAAATTACCGCTAACAGTCATAGGTATTATCATCTAGCGATCAGAGAACGTTTTGCACACAGAGTATTGCGGTTTAGTAAACTTGTGAACAACAATAGAATGAATTCGCTCATTATCAATGTAACAGAGTAACCACTGCGTTGAAAAATAACAAAACAAAGTCAATAAAGTATGTATGCCAGAAAATAAGTCATCAATACTACTTTATGTACTTTCATTTTATGGAGAAAGTACTTTTCCCAGTTGAAAATAAAAATTTAATTTAGAATGAAAGTTGTATGCTACCACATAGCTGATGATCAAACAATAGCTTTCTGACAAACTTTGTTTATATTTCATTTGAAAAATCAATCCGTCTAACCGTGTATTTAAAATATTACAATAAAGAGAGAAATAAACCTCAATTTACATTTTATAATGATGTTGTAGAATTTATGTTAGGGCTATTAACCTCGTTAACCTCGTTCTTTCCTACCTTACGTTGCACTGTTGTTTCCAGTAGCGTGTTTCCAGAATATAAAATGTTTGTTTGCGTAATACAGTGTTCGAGTGATTATCAACAACGTAAACGAACTGATTCTAAAGTTAGTGAATTTCATGCAGGATTAGAAATCCAAGCCAACATTATGGTTTTATTAAACGGCGTCAATTCCCTCTCCATGTGTAATTCATGAATAGGCAAGGCGGGTATAAACAGTATAAAATTTGCCTGTGACACAAACGAATTTGGTAACTATATTCTCTTTTCTTACCTAAATGATTAATAATGATTGAAGTCTGTGCACCCATTATTTTCACAATTCTTGAGAAAACGTCCACGCTAGCACAAGCAAAATTGGCAACAATATTGTCTAAGATTAAATAAAAGACTTACCATTGATATAAATCTGCACAACCATTATCCACAGATTTTTAGAGAGGTCGCCTCTTTCACAATTGAAAAAGTTTACTGTATTATCTGAATTTTCTTAACTGTATCAATAAAGATCGGAAATCTATACACCATGTACACACCCATATTACAATCTGCCGTTGGAGAATTTGTCGGTAGATCTGGGTCATGCAGTTTGTTATGAGTAATCCGTAGAATAAGCAAACTAAACCCCATTTCCTGCAGATTGTGCAACGGCAGACGAGGGTCTATGATGCTTGCAGTTGAACGAGACTTATAAGCAAGTATATATCTCATAGGTGAATTTATTATAGTCTAGAACTTTAGAGTTAAATTTGTTCTACTTACTTCCCTCACTTCACTAATTTTCCCTAGATCGGATATATTTACATCTAGACCAACGGCATTGCTGACTAGGGGCTCGGAGCTATTTAAATTTAACGCGTCTCTCCTTCTACAGTGTTAGAAATAATACCTTGGGAGACACGTTATGGTTATGGCAAGATTCTAAGGTCTAGCTTCTTAGCATCATATTCTCTGTAAGAATTATATTCACTACCCTTTGGTCTTTCCTTGTTTATCCAAATATACTCCTCTTTTCCCTGAAGCCTGTGTGATTCTTTAAGTTTATTTGACCAATATGGTATTGATAATTGAATCTTAGTCTTTGGGAGCGTAATATATTTAGTAAAGCATTTTAAAAGGTGATCCTTTATCCCTGCAAAACTATATATCCTCACAACGTGTTAGCTCTAGCTCAGACTCTATGCTACTTAACCCAGCCCAATCTATATTTTGTCACTATGTCATGGAGGATTCTTTTCGCACTTGTTATCCTACACTTGTATTAAGTAGATCATTTTACAGGTTGAAACCATTCACTTACATCTTTTTAAAATGGAATTTGATAATGAAAACAGACCTGATCAGGACATGAATTTTAGTTTTGCGACACATTGGGGCTGGTAACGGTGCCATAAAATTGCCTGCTCCATCTCTCCCTAGCCAGCTAACCACGGCTGGCGGAGACCCTACTGCAGCGGTCGAACCACAACAAAGAAAGGATGAAGATTATTCCTTTCACCCTTGCTCATTGAACGTGCACACACTTTTTGCCAGAAATGATGACAGACCTCAGAGGAGAACTGCCCTGATTGGTAGAGAGCTAGCGAGATACAAGATCGACATTGCAGGCTTGAGTGAAACTCGCCTTGATGGAGATGGCGAACTTTGTACAAGGGGAGCTGAATACACCTTTTGAGCCGAAGAGGTTACTGAGGAGCGACGTGAGGCCGAAGTCGGCTTTGCAGTGAAGTCAATGTTTGTTAGCACGCTAGCTGGACTCCCAAAGGGTGTGTATGACAGGCTTATGACCATTAAACTTCCTGTCGTATGGAAGAAAGCATGTCGGGATAGTCAGTACATACGCTCCAACTATGACCAATCCAGGAGAAGTAAGGGACAAAATTAATGAAGAACTCCTACTATCATAACCTCTGTTCCCGAATCTGACAAGCTCATCATCCTTGGTGACCACAATGCAAGAGTTGGCTCTGACAAGGTCTACTGGGATGGGGTATTGTAAAGTATGGCTTTTGCCGCTGTAACAGCAATGGTCTTCACTTGCCTCAGACCTCAACAGAGCATGAACTGCTCATTACAAACAGTCTTCCGCATCCCCACCCGTAACAGAGTTACATTGATGCATCTCCAATCTAGGAACAGACACCTCATCGACTACGTGATAATCTGGAAGAAAGACACGTAGTAGATATGGTTGACCATGCCCATGTGTGGTGCATAATGTTGAACACGCTGATCACTGACATAAAGAGGATTCTCGAAAGGTGGACTGAGCTCTACATCTGTGTCATATATCGTCCAACAGCCATCAACGATGTAGCATCTGTTCGTCTGCTCCAAGTGCCAGTCAATGAACAACCGGATGACCCACCAACCCTGTTGGAAACTCAGAAAGCGACTGGTCTTTCATTTAGCTGCAAGGCCTTTGGCTCAGAATCATTCGCAGCAGAGATTTACAAGGAAAGCATTGCAGCTCTGCCCCACAAGCTCCATCAGTTGTTTTCGCTCATGTGGAAAAAAGAAACGATCCCAGAGGACGTTAGGGAAGCTACTATTATACACCTGTAAAAGAAATCATCAGATCTGTGGCAACCACCGAGACATATCTTCGCTGTCCATCGCAAGCAAGATACTCGCCAGGATTCTCCGCAACCATCTCACAGCATACCTTGACCAAGTACTCTTACCAGAAAGCCGGTGTGATTTCTGAAAGGAGCGCGGAACCATCGATATGGTATTTTGGTGCTAGGTACTTGCAAAAGAAGAGCCAGGAGCAGAATGCTAACCATTTCTCCACCTATGTCGTCCTGAACAAGGCTTTCTACACTGTTAGTAGAGAGGGCCTGTAGAAGATCATGGATGCACAAGGAACGTTATCACCATATTATAGCAATTCCGCGATTGCATGGAAGCAGGAGTCCCTGACAATGGTGAGACGTCTGACCGCCTTTTCTGTCTCGAATGGAGTGAAGCAAGGCTGTTTATTGGCGCCAAAACTTCTCATGTTCTCAGGCATGCTGAATGATGCTTTCAGAGATGTTGAAGTGGGAATCAGCATCAGATACCGAACTGGTGGCAAAATGTTCAACTCAGAAGGCTTCAAGCAAAAATTAAGATCACACCAGACGTCGTCAGAGACTTACTATTTGCTGATGACTGCGCCCTTAACGATGTTTCTGAAGCTGACATGCAACGCAGTGTCGGCAAGTTCTCTGATGCTTGCACAAACTTCGACATAACGATCAACACAAAGAAGTCTGAAGTGATATATCAGCCAGCCCCAGAAAAAAGTATGCTGAGCCAAACATCACAGTCAACGCCACAAATTGATCGCAGTGAACAAGTTCGTCTATCTTTGTAGCTCTCTATCCCTTAACAACGTAATTGATGACGAAGTTGATGCTAGGATTGCAAAGGCAAGGGAAGACTACACTCCAGTGTCTGGAACATAAGCGGCTTTAGGATACAGACACATCTGAAGGTGTGCAGAACGATAGTACTCCCTGCACTATTATACGCCTGTTAAACCTGAACAGTGTACCAGCGTCATGCGAAGAAGTTGAACCACTTCCACACAACCTGCCATGAATACTCTTGAAACTCATGTGGGAAGACAGAATCTCGGATACTGACGTCCTTGCCCATGCAAGCCTGCCCAATACCAACACCATCCTGATGCAGTCACAGTTGCGATGGGCATGCCATGTAGCACGCATGTCAGACCACGGGCTTCCAAAAAAACAAAACTCTTTAATGGCGAGATGAACAAGGAAACAGCTTCAAAGGAGGCCAGAGAAACTCTACAATGACATCCTGAAGACACATTTGAAGGACTTTGATAGCAGCATTGACAAGTGGGAGCAGACTGCGCAGGACAGGGGCATGTAACGCCCCTCTACCGGAAAAGGGTGCAGCTGCATGCGAGGCACACATGACAGCCGCAGCAGAACAACGGAGGCAGGCCAGGAAATCCCAAGCCAGTAACCCCACGAACTGCGTTGCTGCCATCCCCTCTCCTCACTGCCATAGAACAGTCAGTGGGCACATTGACCTCTTCAGCCACCTGCGCACCCACAGACTTAAACATCCCCCTCAAGGATAACTAATGTGGTCCTCGTCGATTCGATGGGGGTGACACATAAAAAACAATGAGTGCAGATAATCATTCATTGTAACCACACACATACACACACATACATATACACACATAGAGGTACGCACTTATATAATTATTTTCCAACACTCATGTACACTTCCAAATTAATTTTAATTTGTAACTATTAATTAATTCATAAATGTACAAATTCTAACAATAGTCTACAGTGATATGAAGAACTTTAGTAATATGAACAACAATACTAACAGCTAGCGTGGCATTCCTAAACTGAATTTCTTATTTGACAGTGTTCATACGCTCATGAAGCATGAATATCGATTATACACTGATTCTCATCGGAAGTTGCATAGTGTGTAACCCTTTATCAAGCAGCATGATGCCATAACTCATGAAATTAGAAGTACAATATATATATATATATATATATATATATATATATATATATATATATATATATATATATATATATATATATATATATATATATCCAACCTTTAGGCGACAGGGTCTAAATTGCAACCTTTCGGCGACATCGTTGTATACTGATAATGTGTGAATACGTACGAGTCATGATTGTTCCTATATAGTGAATACTGTATGGAATAATGAAAGGAATATGAAAATACGCGAAAAAGTGGTTAAATAAAATAAATGACAAACATACATTTTTTGTCGCCCATTTACTGTCGCCGAAAGGTAAAACGATGTACGCTCATGCATATAACCAACCTTTGGGCGACCGGTCGCCGAATGGTTCATGTGTCGCCCAAAGGTCTAGTATATATCTCGCTCAGGTACAATTTATATGTGTCACCTAAGAGTATTATATACAATGTAATTTCGCTATTACGATTACCAGCGAGACGGAAAAAAGTGATCGCATAAGTTGGACGGTCTAAATATCGGGGTTCTGCTGTTGGCATCCATAGAGTAGTGGCTTATGTGATCACTTCACGTAATCACGCGACTGTATTAGTATACTTATTAAACGGGACAAAATAACTGGCCGTAATCCGGAATAGGTAGTGGTTTTAATTCGGACTGTATAAAGTTTAAATCTTGAAGATAGGCGTGGTTATTTAGATATAGATCGATACAGTATATATTTTGTAGGAGAGATGGTTCTTTTATTTATATATTTTATTTTTTTTACTGTATATAGCATTCATTATGTACCTGAATTTCAGATTATTATAGATATTTTTATTATATGCTAGTCTGCGAATCATTTATTTTCCATTTAAAATATTTTTTCATAATTCACTGGAGTCAATTATGAATGGGGTCACGGGTGGCCTAGTGGTCTAAGGTGTTCACCTTTATTATATCACTGACACTAACATCTGTCCGCATTGGTTCGAGTCTCGACTCTACCTACGTAGGCATGCGAGAAAGCTTGCCAGTAGCTTCCTGGGGGTCTGTGGTTCTTCCCGGGTTCTTGTTCCACCACAAATACTGGCCGCAATGTTGAGCCAAATAAAATGGTGTTATATACATACACATACACATACACATACCAACCAACCAACCAACCAATCAATCAAACATTCAAATTAAAATGTTTTTTGTCCCAATGCGATCTATAGACATTGATAACATTATAATCAAGAAATTCGAAGAGTATTTTCGTAATATTCTTAGTTTAATGGTAAATATATCCCCATAACACGCTGGTGTACCAGGTTCCAAACCAGCAACCTACTTTTCATTTTTCTTTTTGATTATATGTATTCATCGTTGAGTTATGAAAGAGAACTATGTTATTACTCAGCAGTGGCCTTAGCAAACGCGGGGCCCGATTTGGATCATTTTAGCGGGACCACTGGATTTACGCGAGGTGCCTCCTGTGAGCACGGCATTTGGAAATAAAGTTTTAAACAAGTTTTATACGATATTGAACATAAAATTTTCTTCCATCGATATAAAATTACTTTCTCTCAATAGATATATTTTTAAAAAATTACTAACGCGCGGGGCATCTGTGAATGCGGAGCCCGATTGGGCCACATCGGTCCAGTCAGCCTAAAGCCAGCTCTGTTACTACTACTATTTTCTATGTAAATATCAAGATAAACAATGCGGAAAATGAATGGTGATCAGCTGACATTATCCAGTAAGAAAGCTTCTACTTCTGTTTGTTTTACATTTTGCTAGCCAAAACGTTTGAGCATAACATACAAGTAAAACTGGCTTGTATCAAGAGAATAAAGGATATATTCCACCCACAAAAAGTGAAATAAACGAAGTATATTCGTTATTCACTCGATAGAAGCAAATATCCTCTATCGATAAATAGCATACCTTTAGTTTATATCCATGATGGTAAACTGAGAAACTCTTGAACTACTTCCAAAGTTGTGGGGCAAGGGGACGGCCCAAAAGATATATACTATCTTTAAAAATTTAATGACAAAATAAATGACTTTTTTATGTTTGATGAAAGTTTTAGACTTGGCTGACTTCGATAGTTTCACGTGTGGTAATCACTGTCCAATCCGTGTATAACTAGCTGTTAAAAAGATACACCATAATAACAACAGTTCCGGATTAAACCCTGTGGAGGCCCCTAGGTAGTCGAAATCTCGGGGCCACCCTCGCAAATTATCTCCTAATACGTTTTTAATTTTACCAACCCTAAAAGGCGTGGGGCCCATAGGCCGGTGCTGCTGTGCCTATTTGGCACTGAATAACAAGAGTAAGTTTGAACTTTATTTCCATCAGTACGTGTGCTGATTGCAGCCGTTTCAGGCATCCAGAAATACGGATTTGTATAATACACTCAAAGCTGCAAAGAAATACAAGAAACTGAATTATTCGACCGTTAATTTAGCTACGATTTACCTGTTACAAAGTGAAGCTGGGCAAGATTGGGTCAGAACCTGTGGAAAACAAACAACTCAGTTGTAGAAAACGAAGAATACAAAGCCATAACTACAGTACTGTTAAAAACATTTTTAAATAGGGAATATTACAACCTAATGGAAGAGTTGGGAGGGGGGATTAAGAAGGAAATTAAATCAATGACCAAAACATATTGTCATGTCAAACAAAACATAAGACTGGGAGGGCAAAGAGAATGCAATACAATAATAAATATTTAAATACATAAAGGAGAGGGTAAAATAAAAGCGAGGAATGAGTACGAAGCTTTACAAAATTATAAATTAACTGGCACAAAATAAGTTCAGGAGAATTCTCCAATTTATATATTAAAGCAAGAGGAATGCAATCATGGAAGAAATAAGAAAAGGAAATAGCAGGCATATGGAAAAACTAAAAAAAAGATAACGTTACCATAACTAAACTAACACACATAATAGAAGAAATATACAGCTTTAAAAAGAATTAAACATTTCACAAGATATATCACCTGAGGTGGGGTGGGGTGATAGAAGTATACGCTGGGAATATACAATTTTCGCAAATCCCCCAGGACTCTAGGTGTCAATGCGATAAACTTATAATATCAAATGAAATAATTGCAGCTTTCAAACAACTCCATCAAGGCAAATCAAATGGTTCTGGGAGTTAATAACAGATTTACATATTACCTTCAAATATCTCTTAATTCCAATATTAAAGATATTATATCTTAATATAATGACGTCCACGATGAAAGAAGGGCTACAAACACGTACGTATAAGGGGAAAGGTGATGTAAAAGACCTAATGAGTTGGATATCGATGTCGCAATTAAATACAGACTATAAAATACGTAGTAAGATCCTTGTTAACAGAATTAAAACATGTATCGGAAACATAATTAACATTATATTCAAAACAAAATTCTAACCTTAAAAACAGCGATTGAATTTTTGGAAACTAAAGGAGAGGAGAGGGCTTTGATCTTATAGATCAAGAAAAGGCCTTGGACAGAATAGAGTATAGTTACATATATATAGTTTCTTATATACGCACCATGAAATTTAATATAGTACGTTCAGCGAGACAGGATTGTTCCTTATCTATGATGTTATATGTAATAGCAATAGAAGCCCTCCGAATAAAAATACATAACAATAAAAATATAAAGGGAATGGAACTAAAAATGTTACAGCATGTTCATGACCATACCAATTTTACTTCCGATGCCTACCCCTTCAAACATTTAGAAAAGGAATTTATGGACTTGGGGAAAGCAATAGGATCTAAAATCAATCATGCAAAAAAGTGAAAGTCTGTTAATAGGTAACTGGCGGGGGAACCACCCTGGACTCAAACCAGAACTTGTAACGACACGTGTGAAAGGTTTAAGAGTGACTCATGTGGGGGAGGGGGATCTAAGAGTATAAAAAATTCAACACATTTTAGAAAAACTACGAACTGACTTACAAATGTAGGCACATGCAAATTTGAATATAATAGATCGAATGCAGGTCGCTCAGACATATGTATATTAAAATATGGTATATGTTTAACTAGGTAGATTTAAAGGAGAGTATGACAGATACCTTTGACAAAGAAATAATCCTGTTCATATGGGGAGGGAAATTATATTACCTCCGCAGCGAATACTCATAAAATAATGATGGAGGGATGACTAAATATCCCACATCTTAGACATTAAAAATTAGAAAATATCTGAAATAGCATTTCAAAAAATGAATAAAAGGGAGTCTGTGTGGAAAAATATATATCTTTTTGTGTATACGTTGAAACAAATACCTGGGGAATACAGAAACAATAATATAACCAAATTAATAGAACCACCAAGAAAAATGAGATATATCAAAAATATAATTCTTAAATATAGTCAGATCAAGAAAATATGGACTGAGGAAAAATATTTCAATATATACAAACTTTTAATACAAGATTTTAGCAGGAAAACAGATTATAAAGTGGAATTTAGAAATCCTAATGAAAACCTGGGCAAATATTAAGTCAACATCCAATGCAAAGCATGATATATATGTACCTACATGATGTATGGCTAACTGGAGATGCAGCATTTAGAAGATATATTTACAAAAATTACCAGTATGCCACTTTCTGTAAAAAAAAATTTATACAAAAACAAAAAAAAGTAAACATTTTCTATTGAACTGCAAAACAAAAAAAGAGAGAAAGAAATTAACTGCAAAAATTACAACTCAGTATGGTACGTTTCAGATAGAAAGCCTACTATACACACCGGATAAAAATAATAAATTACATTGTAGATATCATGATCGGATGTGATAGAGCATCTTATCCCACTTCAAAGAAAAAAAAAAACAACAAAAACACGGAATGTTAGAAACCTGGCAAATCTTATACATAAACAACCATATTTGTCTTTCTATATGTTCCGGCTGCCAAACAAGAGGTCACGAGTTTGAAACACGTGGCGGCATTCGCAATATTTAAAAAAAAAAAAATAATACTTTTTTGATGCTTATCTTCAAACTTCTTTTAAACTCTCTCACCCAGTTTATTTATTTATTTATTTTATTTTTTTAATTTCCGTCCTAGGACGGGCAATCAACCTAGTCATATATAAACATCCACATTTGTCTTTCTGTGAGTTCAGGCAGCCAAGCAAGAGGTCGCGCGTTTGAAACTTGCTTCGGCATCACAATTCTTTTAAAACTTTATTTTGTATTTGTATGTTAAAACTTTCTTTTATAGTCGCTGATCCCAATTATTTTACATATTTTTCTTTCTTCATTCCCGTCCTAGGACGGGCATTTAACCTAGTAAATTAATACCGAGTGGTCCTGTCCGCCTGAAAAACGGAGGGTGGGCGGGGTGGGGGTGGGCGGGTGTGAGGATGATGGTAGAAGGTTGGTGCATTTCTGGAAAGGGCAGTCAGACATACCTCTTCCAGTAGGAGAGGGGGGCCTTAAGATAGGAGCTGCACGGCTTCCCCGCCAAGAAGGGGAGGAAAGAAACACTCTGAATAACAATTTAACAAATAGGAAAGGAAAATCATGGGCTCAGGTACCCGATTGGTCTAAGATGCTCGCCTTTAAAATCACGGAATATTCTCACCTCGCTCGCTCCGCATGACTCGAATCTCGGGCTCGGCGAAATTGTGTATTTGAGAAAGGTTGCCAGCAATTTCCAGTTGTTTGGTGGATCTTCCCATGGGTTTCCCGGGTTCTTCCATCACCGTATATACTGGCCGCCATGTTTAGCCTATCATGTGCTGAAAATGGCGTTAAGCCCACAACAACAACAACGACAACAATAGGAAAATTGTAGATCCTAGCATAAATTAATACGAACGCTACATACAGGAAACAAAGGAAAAACAAAAGTGCCCCTTTCAGTAAGAAATGCTAAAGGTTATGCCAATGCTACTGGCTAACGCGGCAGTACGGGTAAAACCGGTATTTATAAAAGGGGCATAACAATACATGGGCAGGATCAGGTCAAGTGTTGGGGGAGGGGACAAAATTTCAAAAGGGCTCTGACCTTCCTCGAAAGGGCACCAAAGCAAAAGTATATGTGTATATTTACTCAGTGTGCATAGTATCCAATAAACGTGCGCAAGAAAATAAAATACCGATGGTAAAATTTCGAGTGACAAGTGACTAAATTTATGTGTGCACGTTTTCTTTTTTGCAGCGGGAGGGGGTAGGTCTGGACCCCACCCTATCCGGCCCTGCAATGTCAAAAACTGCAAAACAAAAAACATTAAGGGGAACACAAACACAAAACTAACACCTGCGAGTTATCACGATTAAAACGGTTAACACGCAAACGTTCATTACAAAAGCATTTTTCCCACAGCAAAGGTTAGAGGTGGAATCGAGTGGGGAGCATGTTAGGAGGACCAGCCCACTAGGGGCTAGGTGTCGCATTTGCCTGCTCTTCTACCAACCCACATGCCCGAAATATTCTACCCTCTACTTTCTGCTTTTTTGTTCTCCTTCTAAATGACTTATTTCTTTCCCGCAGAATAAAAATAAGAGAAATAAGACGATTGAAAAAGGTAACCTACGAAAGTCAATACTAACATAAACACTTATCGGTAAATAGTATTCAATACGCACACATAAATGGACAAAAACCTGATCCTAGGCAAGGATCACTGGCTTTATCAGTGAAACGAAACCACCCCAAGAGTATATTGCCTAAGGAGGGGAGTACGAGCCTTGTGTACAAAAAATATTTTAGGCATGGACAAGGAACGGAACGAAACCTGGAAACAGAAATCCAACCAGGTACGGGACCCTCAAAAAGAAAAGATGAACCTGAAATCAAAATAGATCAATGTAAAAATATTCCCTTCAAAATTCCTTTTAATTTTTCACGATAAACACGACAACAACATATACTTGAGGAACATGAATGTGTAAAATAGCTTTACAACTTTTGGGCAAAGGCGGTGGTCACCGCAAGGCCATATCAGTTGACATAATTAAGGGTCCAAACGGTGTACACAAATTTTAAAAAAAAAGATGTAAAGAGAAAAATCACATAATTTGCAGAGAAAAACGTTCAATTAACTTGACTAGAATACGTTCAGAGGATACGCAGAGTATGATACATAAGCTATACTGAGAATTATAGCTATACTATTTATATTCGTTCTTTCGGTTTTTACTGCAGTTTTCTGCACACAGTTTGGAACTCCTGTTCTTCTTACCCAGATCCCAGTGAAGAATCCACTTTCTAGAGACTAAATGTCCAGACCCTGAATGCCAAACTTTTACAAGCCAAATAGTCGTAAATTTGATTAAAATATATTAAATGCTGTACATTTTTGTATAATTATTTTGAAGGAGCAAATTACTAAAACATGACCTTCAGTTAATAAAACATTTAAAGTAGATTTGTGCTAAAGATTCACACTGCATAAATCACAGTTCCAACCCAGCAACAATTTCCAAATTTACAGAGATATTTTAGCGGAAATTCCAAAAGCTGCATATATTTTCTCCGGTTATGATAAACTGCAAGCGAGAAATCTGATCTCAAAGTTTCGGGTAATTTCTTATTCTAAGACCTGAACGTGTTTTATCAGTTCTGGTTCAAAACATCTCATCGAAATAGTCATCATGGCAATTCATGTTTTTTTTCCTTGTTAAACCAAAAGTCAAAACCAGGACTTACAGTGTCAAGAGCTTATACAGAGCTCTAAAACAGTATCTTGTGCTGTGTCGAACATTTACACGCTTTATAAAGTGAAAGTTATCAATACTGGATATCTGATGTATAGAATTTGTATACAGATGCAAACGTAAATATAAGTCAAATGCATAAGCATAATCACTTTTCAGTAACAGTGACCTTCATCCCTAGAGTTTGATTCTCATATCATTACATTTGATTTCTGGTAAATAACTCAAGTTGTAGTGGATAGATTTCAATGCTACTTGAGGCATATTTTTCCCTGAGCCTAAGAAAAACCCTATCATTGTTACTGCATGTAGGTACGAGTCACGAACGCTGTTCTTAAAATAGAGTTTGCCTTTGAAAACTATTGCCAGTACTAACTTCACTACTGTATATAGAATGTTTAGGAAAGTTGTAACATAAATTTCGTATTAGAAACTAATTATGCTGCTGCAAGATCAGGTTTACTGTTAGTGCAATTGCTTATTTCAACAACGCTTAGTACATAATAAGAGAGAGAGAGAGAGAGAGAGAGAGAGAGAGAGAGAGAGAGAGAGAGAGAGAGAGTCATAAACTCTGTCGGTCAACATTCATATGAACTGTATTTGTTTTAACATGTAAATTAAAAGGTTAGTTTTATTTTACAAAATATTTTATAAGCTCGTTAAAACAAACTATTTATGAACAAAGACAGCTGTTTTCTTCCACTGGCAATATTACTCATATACACAAAATACATAGTTTTGTTTATTTGTGTTTTTAGAACTATACTGAATTTCTTAGAATACGGTGTTTGTGGGTAACAATGGTTATAATGGTTTCAATTCAGTCTGTGCAGATTCGACTTTTCCATCAGAAGGAGTAAAGATACAAATAGTATAAAGCTGACAGGAGATCAGATCTTACAATTTCAGTGACTGTATTTTGTTAGAGCTGTATTAGCCTGTTATGTATATCTTTATTGTGTGTTTAACGTTTGGTCCATGACTGATGATTTTATTTTTAGATAGAGCTATAAATAGTTTTTTTTAAATAGTTTTAAACCTACCCTCGATAATGAACCTGCTTACAGTTTGGGGTAATTTTCTGATTGGATGATTGAGTATTGCGATATATGTTACGTAAGGATGAGTTGTGAAATAGGTCACGTAGTGATATATTGCAATAAAGAGTCGTAATACAGTTGTGGAGATGTATATGAAGACAGATGTGAAAGATTATTTCTATTCCTATAATTGTTATTGTTTTAATCTCAATATACAGATGTATTTAATGTTGTGTTTAGATTTATTAGAGAGGAATCGCTTATTTGAATTACTTATTGTCATATGATTGTATGGACTAAAGGAACAAGTTGGGATTATTTTGAACTCATTCAAAGAAATTCTAGACAAAGTCAGTGTAACATATAGAAACTGTACGCACTTCAGCACATGGAAGATTCTTGGCACTTCAGCACATTCAAGGATATTGGCACATTAGTACATTCAAGACCTGGAATTCATTCAGAAGGCTATATTCTTTTGGACTTGTATTAGAATTTTTAGGATTACTTTTTATTTAGTTCACGATACTGTAGGTTCCGCTTAAAATTTCATTTTATAACTTAGAGAATTACATTATTTGTTACGTTTTAAACAACGTGTCGGTTTTGCTTCTTTCTGTTACTTAGTTTAAGACCAGTGAGTCCTAACAAGCCAAATAACTTTGAAATATGACTCTTAATTTTGACCTGAGTAGCAATAGCAAGAATAACAATTTGCCCATGTACATATATAATATATTCAAACTTAAATGATACTAATAGTTACAGTTTAATATTCATGTGTAAGAAGTGAATTGATTCAGTTTTCGGATCCTTGCAGAAATGCATCCATTTTCACTCGCCCATAACCATATTGCATCATAGCGATTGCCGAAATGAAGGAAACCATCGGGGTATGTTTGAAAAGTACACTCCCACAGTTATATGTATAAAGGGAAACGCTTTGTGTGTGTGTTTTTTTTTGTTTGTTTTTGTTTTTTTGTTTGTGCGTGGAGGTGCTGTGTATATTTTATATACATGAAACTATTTTGTTTATGTAACTATGTAACGTGTTTGTCATATACCTAACTAGACGCCTTATGCAAAATCTCTTAAGGAAGGAAATAAAGATTAATGAGCGAAGAAATAGTCTATACATAAATATTGTTAATGTCAGCTGTGTTAGAAAGGAATATGTCGATACGACTATTATCTTCGGATAGCAGAGACAATATAATTTCCAAAATATCGTCGCTATTGACCATATCCGATAGATATTATTTCTGTAGAGAAGTACCTAGACATCAAGACAAACATTGCGTATAATTTCGTTACGTTTTACCAAATATATTTGATCTTGGTGAATTGGCCATTTTTGTCTGCTCCGGTTGGGTTGGGGTGTAGTGAAATGTGATTGGGTACGAGTAGGGATTGAGTTTAGGTATAATCAGTTTCTATAATCACGTCCCCCCAACACAAAACCTTCCAACCCCATCACCTTCTATCCGAGTTTGAGTTGAATCTCTTTTGATGGAACTCCTTCCAGTTTACCCACTGGATTGTTTTATAGTACAGTTTACATAGCACATATAATCCAAACCCCCTCTCCATCCCGACCTTCCCCGCCCCATTATATTTTGGTCATAGCTTTAACGTTGGTGTAGTGAATAACATAAGAAACATGTTGGCCAAGTGTGTAAATCAACAACATTCGTAACTGGTTGATTATTAGAAATTACAGACAATGAGGTTACTTCCATTGATCTCTAAACCCTGCTGATAACCCTTCATACCATTTATATATTTCGTCAAAGTTACAAATCGGAGATCACGTCTGAATGGTATGGTATTTTGACGTAACAAGAGTTTCCATCATACATAATGCAAGAGTCAGTTAAGAAAGGAACCCCGAGCATTAACGCTTGTTAAAGCACTTTGTTTCTTTGTTTGTGTTGTTGTTGTTGTTGTTTATCTGATTCGACGCATTGATGGACTTAAACGATGGATATGTTTTCTTGAATTCAACATGCATGATGGTTTTTTACGCAAGAAATACATTTCCAATGTTGTATGGTTATGGTGAAGGCCATTTTAAGTTTTAAATGATCTTTGAGTCAAATTGCAGATTATATGAGGACAACATATAAAACCGTATGAAAGTTGTATTCACACAGTAAACTTGCATAAGACATTATATGTAAATGATAGGAAATGGCATGTTGATCCAACGTGAAATTCGATCTATTTGTTCGAAAAATCAGTGTTCATGACCCCCCCCAAAAAAAGTGAATTTTATGTTCCCTCAAAATCAGTTGGATATAAGTGCAGATAACACCACCAAAGTTGAAAGGTATGTTGCAATTACGACCATTTCCTTATATTCCACTCTCCATCTCAAATGGAAAACGAATTCATGCAACCGTGCCCTAAGAGAAAAGAAGGAATGTAGGCACAGTATTTGGTCTCATTCCTTTTCATACCAGCAGATGGTGTGTATCCAAAAGGTCAAGTTCAAGCCTTAGAAAATATTAGAGAAGAAAAAACAATCTGTAAATTCAATTTCAACTTATTTAATATTAGTTTGTCAACTATACTGCAGCTTTAAAACATTAAACCAGACTCCACACAGTGAGTTGCATTTCAGGTTTGATTCGTGTGCAGCAAATTTAGAACCCTGTTTCCATTCTGCAGCAATCGCGTTCTTTTGTTTGGTTTTTGTGAGATTTATTTTGGGGTTTTTTTCCCCACAGAATTATAAAAACTCCACAGAGCCGTCGAAACAATTATGAAACCATTAGTCATACGTTTGCTCACTCTCAATGAAATCCAAAAATACATTTTTGACTCCATTTACTCGCTCTTATTACATAATCATATTAGTCCAACATGAAAATATGCAAACATTTTTATAATGATCTATCTATCTATTTATCTATCTATCTATCTATCTATCTATCTATCTATCTAAAAACAGTCTAGATACAACACATACTTAAATGTGTTACAGCATTGTTTTCTTTTCAAAATGTGCTGTAAGTGGTACATATCTCAATTTTAGTGTGTGGGAGGACAACGCAGGACTGGATGGATGAAAGTTGGGAGGGACTGAGAGAATAATGAAAGGATGATAAAATATGCTTAACTTGCATACAGCTTGCGATTATATCCAAGGCCTTTTGTTTAAACCAAGCAATTGATAATTTGCAAACCTTTTCTAGAAAAATGGGAGCCGCGGTAGCTCAGTTGATAGAAAGTTGGATTCATAATCCCCACCCAATTAAGCCCATGTCGGCTGTCTCGGAGTGTCCTTGGAAAAGGCACTTGGCAGATAGCAAACACGAAACAAAACATTGAGGGGAAGGGGGTGGGGTTCCAGGTTGTGATCACATGGATTCTACGTGGTTACAATTTGTAAGCGCATTAACCGTTGTCGACGCGGATGAATGAGAGAAAAAAAGATAGATAGATAGATAGATCGATAGATAGATAGATAGATAATCGGCCTTTAACCGAAAACAACAGTGGTAAAAGTACAGACAATTAAATGGGACCCTATCTAAATATATCAATATCCCAAAGATCAATAATTAAACATTGGAGAAAAGTGAAAAAGAAACAATATATTGAAAGAAATGTACAAATTGATTAAGCAACATGTGGAGGATGCATAAAACTTGCCCGAAGGGGTGTGGGTGTGTGCGACTGTCTAAAGAAGTCTGAATTCAGATAAACCGAAACAAACTCTCGCTGGCGATCATAGTCTTTTTGGAAGGAAGGGGCGATATTGAGAGGGTTGTACAACGGAAAACAAAATGCTAAATATCTTCTTAAAGAAAAACTTCTGGTAACTGCTTGTGACAAACCATTGTATTTTATGTAAACTTTGTAGAAAAAGTGGCTCTTACCAGTTTTTTTTTTCTTTTCATCAGCTTTGTTAGGGACAATTTCTCTATTTCCTTTCCGTAATCATCAACTTTCATTATGCACAGAATTTTGCCATACTATTAAAGTAGTACTTTTCCGTATTTGAATCACTGTTTAGAACTCAATATATTAATTCAACTCCTATAGTAAACCTATGGCAGCACTACCATATTGAAAAATTCGATTGAATTATTTCTAATTGGTCTTGATCAATCCTACCCGCAGCATAAACTCATCCTTGATGCAAGCTCTGCGTGGTGAACACGAAATGTCCCGCTGCAAAGATATTTTTATCATCTTCATGCGCACGAAATGCTTTATATATATATATATACCGTGCCTAACGAATCAGGTGCTAGTCCCTAATTCAAGTCTATACAAATACTAAATTTACATCAACAGTATCTTGTCAGTTTCTTTCGCAAAAACTTTACATTTCATTATTAATTAATTATGAGCCATTAAAACTAATATACTTTATGTTATGGTCACCCATTTCTAGATTGGTCCATAGCTGTGCATATAATTTGTACCACGAGTCCAATAGTCTACATGTATACCGGCTAATCGACATAATGTCAGTCGGTAGAAATTGAATTTAAGTTTTGATAGTGACTGTAAAGTATAGATTCAGTTTGGATATAATTATGTTTTACATGAACAAAAAAACGTCTTAGCAGTATCTAGAAGCAGCTTTATGACTTTTCTTTTAATTTTATGTAACCAATCATTTCATATCTCTTGTAGTGAAAAGTGATAAGGTTCGCAGATTAAGACGCCCGCGCGCGCGCGTGTGTGTGTGATCTGGATTTTAAACGTAGCTTTAACAATTGTTCAGTCATATCGCTACGATGTCTGCAGTGTGGCAGTTTTCAGTGATGTCTAGCACTGAGGCATCATAATGCAGACATGTATCATGATGTCTCACCCAGTCACATTATCCTGACACCGAGCCGACCAGTCCTGACACTAACCTCTTAATGCTGAGCGTATAGCGAGGCAGCTATTTGTACCATTTTTGTGTCTTTGATATGACTCGGCCGGGGTTTGAACCCTCGACATCCCGCATCCGAGGCGCACGCTTTAACCACTAGACCACCGGAGCGGTCGCAGAGTAGGATGTACAAAAATGAGAGTCTTATAAGCTCGTTCTCCATGTATTATGTATGATACGTTCGGTATTACATCATAATGTCAGGTTTGCTTCATTACAACAAGAACTTATTTTTAAAAATTGTGTCCTCACTAACATTTTAAACTTTTAAATTGGGTTTTCTGAGGATTCGGCAGTTGTGCTTAATATATGTGGGGAGAGGGTTGGGGGGATAAAACTGAATTTGTAACTATCAGTTCGTGATGTCATACATGTATACTGTCTTGATTTATTCTCTGGTTCTTTTAGGCTTGATTAAATAATTAAGGAAGGGTATATTTGCTTTGCTTTTAGACCTTTGTAGACAAATACTAATCTTTTTCCAATCTACGCCTTTATACTGGTTTCCAAGACAACTTATCCAATATCGAGGTCATACTTCCTGGGATATAGTCAAAATTGGATGAAACACACCTGGCTGCTCGTTTTTTGGATTCTTGTTAATTTCTTCTTCTAAACCCTGCGAATGGGGGTCCCAAACTGTACAAGCGTATTCTAAAATAGGTCTAACAAAACCTTTGTTAGCGAGTTCTTTCGCATTTTATAGGCAAGATGACAAGATACATCTTTATTGGTCTAAAGTTCGAGTTGAATTTGAAGGTTCCATTTCAGATCACAAGTACTTGTGACCCTTAAATATTTTGCTTGATTGAGGTTTTCTAACATAGCACCTTCTAATACATCGACATAATGGTTTTGTCATTTGTTTCTTGTCAATATGCATATGCTGCATTGTTAGGTTGGAATCGCATGCCACATTTTCATACCGATTGTCCAAGCTTTTTAATGTCATTTGCAATATCTTAGTATCCGGCTCGGTTTTGACTAATCTTTAGCATATACAGTCATCTGCGACTAGTCGACGTTCTAAGTCAATTTCAATTAGGATGCCACTGCTGTGCTAGGAGAAGATTGCTGGTCAAAGTATTGTTCCTTGCGCCACTCCAGAAGTTACGTTGTACTAGTGTTATGCATATTTAATCTGCATTGTTTGTTAGTTTTTATTTTTATTTTTATACTTCATTATATGCTATTGTAAAAAAACATTGTATATTGGACTTGGACTTAACTTTGTCCAAAATCAAGTTTATTTTCTGCTTGACCTGAATTATTGTTTTTTATTTTTATTTTATTCTGTAAACAACTAATGCGTAGCTAAAATATTCTCTATATGTATGGGTTTATTATCAGGATCACTGTTCATAGAAGCAAATATGTTTATTTGGTCTGGGTCTAGGTTATTCTGATTCCCCTACAATTTACCTGATATTGTCCGGTTATATATTATAATTTTAGTAACAGATTTTATAATAATAAATAACATTTTATTTTGTAATCATTAAGAACTTTCTAGACGGTTATTTTCCATTAGGTAACGTTTTTTGGTTTGTTGTTGTTTTTTTTTATTTTTTTGTTGTTGTTGTTGTTTTTTTAATTATGAACCGAGGTCAAGTAGGGGCTATACAATCTTGTCACTGGACAGATTAATCATTCATGCTAAATAATCAGTTTTTATTATTGTTGTGTCCATTAGTCATATAGAATTTATTTCTTCAAATTATTTAATTCAACGAATCTTTCCTATGGAAATACCGAGTGTTCATTAAAAAATAATAATCTTGGATAGAGACATTCATTAGGATTTACAGTGAATTCAAACGTGGAATTTTATTATTGTGTTTTAACAAAAGACTGTTGGCACATCAGCATTATACAGGTCATCACAGACACATCAACACCTTCAACATTGGACTTAATTTGGACTTCTACTAAAGTTTACTCAGAATTTTAAATTATTAGGACTTGTGTCTGTAATTCTTTGATTATTTTGGGATTTAATTTGTAATACCGTAAGTTCTTTTTCAATTTTCACTTTGTATTCAAGGCAAATAAATTATTTGTTCAATTTTCCAAAGCTTGTTGAATTTCACTTTTTTCTGTAACTTATTTTAAGAGTATAGACTCATAACATCAGCCGGATTTGGGGCCATTTGTCATTACATTTGCATGATTACCTTTTTTCAGTAGTGGCCATGCCATTTATTTGCCAGATACCAATCCTTGGGATGTTGTAAATGTCCAGTGATTGTTAAAAGGTATATAAGTGCTTGTGCCAATCAGAAGATAGTGCCGTAAGTACTTTTTGATTTTATCATCCGCTCCTCAAGTTTTTGATAGGTTTAAAACTTATAGCCATGTTTTAAGTCCTAAATATGTTACTACTGTATTACTCATTTTTGGTACCTTTGGGAATATACATGGCGAAGCCATATCACTATAGTAATTAAACAATGCAGAATTCTGTGTTCAATGTTTCAGCCTTCGCTGTATCGGTTTCTATTAGTCCGGTGTCCGTCTTTGGTGAATGACTATCATATGTACGTCTTGTCCTTTTTCTCTTGATGTATTTCCGGCATGATTTAGAATCTAATGTTAGGGTTCCACTCATGTTGTTGATGCAGGCGTGTGAAATTTAATTTTTCCCCCCCCCCCCCCCCAATCGTTCATCTCTTACCCGTTTCCGTTTTGTTCTCAATTTGCCGGTATGAGTTCATATATGTGTCACCCTAGAGTCAAATGGGAATTTTGTTTTAAAAATTACGCTATACTGTAGGTTTACATAAGAAGCACTCTAGAGCCAAACGGGAATTTAACATTGTGGGTTCCTGGAGCCAAACGGGAATTTAACATTGTAGGAATGATAATGTTATTTTTTTAAAATTAAAATCCAATACGCCACAGTTACAATCCAGATACCTGTTTTGTTTTTAGTGCAATACACACATCCCATAATCCAGCAACCGCCTTTTGATCAGTATCCATAGACACAGCCTACAATCCAGCAATCTGATTAAAATCAGATCTCCGCTGTCCTACGTGAAGATATCACGACGACCGCTTAGGAGTCATGTTCTGGTGACCTTTGAATTAGCCAACATAAATGCTGCTTTCAAAATTCTGAAAGTGAATCAAATCTTTCGGTACACGTTGATGTTCTTCATCCACACTGCTCAGTCTCCAAACGCAAAGATATAAGACTGCATCTGACTGGCTGATAAAATTGCCGACTATGGTAATAACATAGGTTAACAGAACATGACCCCTAAGTGGTCACTGTCAGATCTTCACGTACAACAGTGGAGATCTTATCTTAATCAGATTGACAATCCAGCAACCGCTTTTTGATCACTGTCCAAACACACAATCCTGCTATCCTGGGAAAAGCGTCGAAATGTTTATGCACACGTGCTATACTTACATACACATAAACAGTAGATTAATAATAGAGGGTTTTGATTGATGTAGATCTGTAACTTAAAAAAAATTCTTTTTATTCATGACGGAAAATTGTAGTGATTATCTTTAGTTGAAAATTCGTCTGTTCATAGGTTATATGTTAAGGTATTATGAATGTAAAATTGTATAGTATCTACGCACGTGTTTAATGTTACTAAAATAAAACTAGCAAATTTGTTGACAAGGTTTGGGTTGTTTGCCACTGGACAGGTCCGTTAGGTGGGTTCTAAAAAGAAAGAAGTTATTTCCCATTTGATAGGTTAGATCACGTGAACAGGTATTTTGAAATGTCAGATTAAGTAGTTAGATCTGTACCATGGGGTATAATGCGACAAATAGTCGTAATAGACTCTTGAAGGTTCATATAAGTAGAGAACTGAGCAATCAAATTCATTCCTATTTTGGATTCTAATTTCATGTGTTAAAATGAGTTTACAAATGAATTTTATGTTGTATTTAGATATTATTTGAGAAGAAAAACAGTTGTTTGCATTATTCAGTGGAAATAGAACGGGTACGTTATTTATTATTGCTAACGAACAAAGACAGCTATTGAAAGTGTCCATTTCTCAGAGGTCATAGTCATGTATTGGAAACAATACATTTGCTAGGTCAAATAAACTCCCGTCAGATTTTATGGAGAATTATAAGCCATTCATGTCAAAAGGTTCTATATTATTTATTGGTGATTCAGCCATTCCTATCCCTATCAAAATATTAAGGGAAGCAAGCGCTTTTCCGAGTATTTTAGTATCATGTACTTTGCCTTTGTCTGAGAAGTCTTCTTCTGATGAAAGTGTTCTTGTTTAGAGAGTAGAGTGTGTTTTTCTTCAAATTCCACTCCAACGTTAATTTGTCTTCACATCTAGTTTCAGGACCAATGACTATCAGCGCTGTGAGTTCCTTGTCCATTGAGGATGTTCATTTATTGCTAGGCAACTACTCAGCTGGAGACAAGGTTGTAGTTAATCCACTTGTAACTGACAAGCCTTGTTTGGATAAAAAAGTTGATCATATTGAAAATGAAATCCCTTATTTATACCCTGCTTTTGCAGTTACTAAAGCTATGGCAAAAAGCGCTCATGAGAAAATGTTTTTCAGGAAATTATTCCTTTGGCTGACACATGCATTTGTCAGACTTTTGATGGGGTCACCTTTGCTCCTGTTACCAATCAATAAAATGGTATTGATCATTCTCATCATACTTTAACTTCTCATTCTCTTATTTCTAATCAGGCTGGCAAATGACATTCACTTGTTGTCGAAATCGAACAAGATCCTGATATCTCCTGTTTGTTTCAGAGCGTTATTAGCTAAGTTGATTCTGCAGATGTAACAACTTGATATTTTTGGAAAATGAGGTCCTTATGATAAAATCGAGACTACCTGAGACACCCGCTGGTGAAGAGTGGTCAGTGAGCTATCAAATTGTTACTCCTACGTCATATAGACAGGAAATTCCTAGTTTAGCTCATGAAACTACCTTGGCTGGTCATTTAGGAGTCAATGAAACCTATCGGAAGTTTTTTAACAGAGGAATCCGACACTAACCTTTTAAATTATATCTCTGTGAAGTAGCAATATATAATCTTCTGTCTACTCACTCAAAATTACAATTAAGGCAGGTGAAAAGTACGAAGGTAAGAACTTTTCAACCTGGTGATAAAGTTCTGTCTCTCTTGCCAATACTTCAAAATCCTCTTCAGGTTAGATATTAATTGTCCTTATAAAGTTAAAGAGAAAATGACATTGGAAATATTTGGATTATTCAGTGGAAGTAGAAAGAGCTCATTGGACTATAATATTATTTTGGAACTATTGTGAATTATTCAAAAAAGTTCTGGATGATACCATTTTGACACATCAGGATTTTTGGCAGACAAGTATATTCTTGGATCTGAAAGTTACTAGGAACATTTCATTCTTTTTGACCTTAATATGACCTTTCCAGGATTATTTTGGATTCAGTTTGTAATTATATGTTACTCTAAGATTTTCTTTTTAGAACATTGATAACTAAATTGTTTGTTAAGTTTTATAATACTTGTTAGTTTTTCTTCTTTATGTGACTTAGTTTATGACCATAGAGTTGTAGCAGTTACTGATACAGGTGACAGCCCTCTACCCAACATGACTTTGTCCTCATATCAAATGAAATCACACATTTATGCATGTGAACTGTGGATTATAATCTATGAAAGTTACCAATAGGCGTCCATGTACGAGGATAGTACTGTAGAATAAAAGACTGTGAATTAAACTAGTAACCAATAAAATACTGCTCCAACAACTCTACTTGAAAATCATGTCCTTGCTATTGTGACATGATAATTACAATGCACATGACTTGCCTTTGGTATTTATAAACTTCTTATTTTTGTAAAGATAATTACTCAACTTGTATTGTCTGTAAATCCACAAACCCCCTGGTTTCATACATATGCACCGAGTTGCGGGTGGTTTTCCATTTCCACCAACACAAACTCGAACTCGGCCATTCTAGTTATTTGATCCTCAATAGACATTGAGTAGAGTTATTAATCGTACTGAGACTGTTTTGTGCTGCCATGAAAAGTTCGGAATAGACACGTATTCCAGAATGCAGCCATAACGAAATAGTTTTACTACACCGTCTGCGACACTGGTTCCTATCGATAAAGCCGACAATTCCACTGGGTGCAGCTATAATAGTCGATGTGGTTGTGATTCATACCACACGCAGACCAAAGGTTGTTGCCATGTCGACTCCACAAATAGCATGTTATACATTGCAAGTTTACCAGTTCAATCTTCAAAATTCACAAGATCACCTGGGTCAGTGTTAGCAACAACGTGTCTGGTGAACTCAGCCAAATCTGCTTTGGTGGAAAATCTGCTCAGATTTTCATCAGTACCACATCTGAGTAAATACTGACATACATTTTGTATACTATTAAGCAAACTTTAAAGTAATTTCAATACGCATTTGCTGGGATGGTGAATGCTCAAGTACATGCAATTCTTCAGCAACAACATGATTTCATATTGGGCCATCCAACAGAAATTGCAACCGCAGAGATGAATAAAATGGAGGCTGGCAGTCAGGCCTATCGCCATGGGTTCAAGCTCCACGGGTTATATAATCAACAATTTTAAGTGGTGGTACAAGCCAATACAAGTCAAAATATATAAGATGTTTCGGTGTTAGTATATATGTTACCCAATGCGTTCTAGGTCCCGTTGTCAAATCTAGGTTAACAATGCAATTTTGCATTATTTGTGGAATCCTCGATGCATGTTCACCCACATAAAGACACTTTGAGAATGTTTGATTTTACCATCGCAAGTAAATTTGGTTAGAGACGAGACCTTCTGCAAGTTACTTCTAATTCGTCAAATATCATCTTACTACAGGTTTAGCCATTGTCTCTATTTACAGTTTGAAAGGCAAGGAATATCTTTTGGTATGAAGACAAGGTTGGGTACTTATTTGCCTTGTAAACTGTCCCATTATATCAGTTACTTGATGCGTGTATGTGGTGAGTGCGAGGAACAACAATGTTGACATGGCTCCAGACTTCACATGAAAACCTTAATGAGCCCCCCAATCTGATTAAAGTCAGATCTCTACTGTTATACATGAAGATCTGCCAGCGACCACTTCGGGGTCATGTTCTGGTAACCTATGTTATTACCATAATTGCTAATTTTATCAGTCAATCAGATGAAGTCTTATATCTTCACGCTTGGACACTGAGCAGTGTGGATGAAGAGCATTAATGTGTACCGAGCGATCTGATTCACTTTCAGATTTTTGAAAGCTGCATTTCCATTGGATAATTCAAAGGTCACTAGAACATGACCTCTAAGTGGTCGTCATCAGATCTTCAAGTAGGACAGCAGAGATCTGATTTTAATTAGATTGATGAGCTTCCATGAAGTTGTGCTTCATACTGCTTAAATCCATCATTGAAACTGTTGCTTGTGCTCATGACTAAAGGTTCTGAATCTACATCGTTAAAAGGAGCACTTTGTAGTTTAGGTTGCTGATATGTATATAGTCATGAATCTGCATTATCAGAAGTATCTTTGAAAACGTGATAGTTGGGCCAGCGGATCTCGCAGAATCATCACTGTATCTGGCAAGTCCAATAATCGTTGTGGTAATGTCAAGGCTGTCAAGAACAGCTTTGATTTTGTATCTGTCGATGGAATATTTTGTGCTTCTGAACAATGCCAGGGTGCCATTGTTAATAAATCCAACTGTGGTATTGACGGGATAATAATTACTGAGGGCATTGTCTTGTGTTAGTTATCCATCAATTTCCAAGAAAGGCTCATGATAGAACAAACAAAGACACATCATGCAATTGTAATTCCATTTTTTTGGTACCTTGTGTCTCCTAGCCGGGTACGAATAATACCTAATATTCTATATTACCAAAATTGAGTTTACCCAAGCATTGTTTATATTCCCCATCGGTCTGTGTTGCCACCCACGGGATGCAACTTGGACATGATCGCCCATTCAAAACAGACCAGCAAAATGGTTCAAATGGCAACACGGGAAAATGTGCACTTCAACTAGCACGTGTCTTTCAAAAATCCATTCAGACAATGTGTGGGTCCATTTTTCCAATGTCTCAAGAATCATGGTAAAGCTTTTGTAGATTTTGTCATTAACAGCCCTGGTGTCTTTATGGTTTATGCTTATAAGTGGATCACCATAATGTTATAAAGTTGTTATTAATAATCCATTCTTATCATAGTTAAGTGTCTCATTCAAATGCGCATGGACAAAATTATATGCTTTAACTCCAGATGTGCCTTTCTGATGTAACATCAATATGATTTTTAGACACATCTTTGAAAAAAGTTCCACCAGGTTTTTACCTGACACGAATTCAATCTGAATAATTGCCTAACAGTTTTTAAGTCACCATGACGCTTGTGAAACTTGCACATGTACTCAGTTGGGTACTTGTAATTGCTGTGCTTTTGAGGCAGCCTCAGTAAAAATGGCATGTGCAATGCAGCGATGGCGTTCTTGTTCACGAACATATGATGCAGCTTCAGCTGCAATACGACAATGGTTTTGTTCATCCACAACCACGCATGCAGTTTCAGCTATTGGGGCTCTTGAAGGAATTTGGATATTTAATTGTGCTGCAGTTTCTCAATCCGACGTGGTTTGCCTATAATAACTGATATTACCGGGTATTTTTATTGACATATATCTTAGCGAATCTTTGTCGGAGTGCAAATTAATACTCGTGAACAGATCCGAAAGGTCAGCAAAGCTGGTTATGTGATTTAATTCGGAAGAACCTATAACAACATGTCATGCGAGCAAATGAAATTTACAGTACACGTAATGTCAAGTTCTGCTTAATAGTTAACAGTTTCCAAGACCAACACCTCTACAGTCGTTACATACCAATGCCACTGAACTTTATATATTTACAAACTGTATTCTAACAGAAATAATCATCTGTATTTTCACAAAAATCATCATTTATGTTTCTAATTGTTGTTTTGGGTTTAACGCTAATTTTTAGGACATTATAGGATACAGATAGTGACCAGATGAAGTACCTGGGAAAACCCCGATAAGAACAACCAATCCATGGGAATCTACTTGCAAGATTTCTCACATACCCACATTGGCCGAGCCTGTGACTCGAACCCATGCAAAGGTGAGATGGCAGTGATCAGTAAAGGTAAGCTCTTTAGACCAGTTTGTCACCCGAGGTCCCTGATCTTTTTTGAATGATGGTGTACGTATATCAGGCGTATGTGCTCCTCAGCATATACATATAGTCTTAAAAATACTCGCAGTGGACAGTATTTGATTGTATGGCCATTTGCTGTCAGATACACGGCTGTAAAAGTAATTTGCAAACCTGGGGTAGTGCATTTTAAAAACATTTTTACACCAGTCTGCATCAACCGAAGATCAATGTCAAATATAATTTTGCGTCTTAACATAATTTTCTTTAATTCAGTATCTGATTAAATCTCTGCATGCTGATTACTATGATCACAATGTATTATACCAATACGTAGATGACCACCGCTTGTCCAATTATATCTGATGCTCTTAAATGTCAAGCACTGCTTGTATATTGACACAATAGCTTTTCTCTTTGCATGTGAATCTCTTTCCACAAAACTTTTAACACTGCATCATTTGCTTAGATTCTTCACTGTCGAAAAAAGTCTCATTCATGTAGAGGTGTTGTTCGTAATTCAATATATTAATGCTAATTACATCTCTCTCTAATTAATTCATTCTTGATGATTTTCACTCTGAGGCTACTATATTCACTTGATGTTTTCAATGTCATCACTATCATCATCATTGCAGTATTTATTCATTTTGGGTGGTCTAAATGTCAGCTACTTCAGTTTTTTCCTGTACAATATCAAAGAAAGACTTTCCGGGATTCTTTTCTCCGAAGTCATATTTACCAGTACATCATTGTTACTCCAAGACAATTTCTAAGTTGAATAAATTATCAATATGTCTAGGCTATGTCTTTAACAAGTCTCTGACTAATCTTTATGATATATTTAAGCGAAACAGCAATTTAATTTTTTTTCTGTAACATTGTGCACAATTCACTGATCTGGTAAAATAAAGCCACAGTTTGATATGTTAATACATTCTTTCAAAATACTATACATATCAATCTGTGACTTTTTGTCATATATATATATATATATATATATATATATATATATATATATATATATATATATATATATATATATATATATAGTGTGGTAATTGTTTAAAATACAAATATCCTATGCTACAGTTGATATAAAATAATTTCAGACTAACTCTGCCACAGAAAATAAAATCAATATAGTGGTGGTCAATATTCCCATTTCTGCAGTTTCACAGAAATTTGTAGTATAGCCACAATCAATAATATAGGCCTGATTGAAAACTTCAGCTATGTGTGTAATCCAGTAGTGGTAACTTTCTTTACCACACATGTACTGATGCAGATCATGGTCATAATGAAAATTGTTATACAAGTAAAGTCATGGGAGTCTTCTTGTCTATCTTCGTCTGAATAAGACCTTGTCAGACCCTTTGCATGTGCAGCTGGGCTCAGTTGATCTACTTATCTTGTTCGGTTCATGAGTCCGTGACTGGTGGTAAGACTAATGAAAGCACCGCTTTGCATAGGAAAAGCACAGATGTGAAGGAATATAACCTTCCGATTGGAGATGTTGATGAGAAAGAAAACATGACCAAGATTGAAAGAAAGAAATGTGAAAGAGCATGTCAATACAATTTGTTTTCAATAAATAAAAAATATCTTTTCTTTTTTCAAAATTCACCATATTTAATAATAAGAATAAACTTCTCTAACTCAAAACCGTAAAACAAACATGCAATGTTTTAAACCTGAACATATTTACAAGGTTGAGACGTTTGGCTGAAATTAGCATGTCAGATTAATATAGCAGTTGCTGATGGACACAAGATGATGCACGATGGACGAAGGGCAATACCAGAAACAAAAACAAAAGGTGTTAATAGCAAAAGCTCACTTGGTTTTACAGCCAAGTTAAGTAAAACAAGAGATCCTTCAAGCAATGATACTCTGCTGGCCGAAATGAATTTCCACGAACCAAAGGCTGTTTATTTTTGTTAACTGATGGGTGTGGAAACTATCTTTGATATTCTGGAGAAAAAAAGACAATTTTCAAAATGGCCACTATGGCAACCATAATGGATGCAAGATTGGGGCCATTTTTTATGCTAAGTCTTCTGGTGAAAACCCTATGTTGATATGACCATTCATTTAGGAAGAGTAGTGATACAATGTTTTTCAAGATGGCCATTGCAGCAATCATACTGTCTGTGCAGATTGGCATCATTTAAGACCAACGTTACATCATAGGGCTTGAAGTTAAGTAACAAGACCAGGTAAAACCAAACAAGCATTCAAGTCTTCCAAAATATAAATTTACTTAAATAAAATATAAAATCAAACACTGTGATAGAATTAAAAATAACTTAAAATGTACAAATTCCAAGTATGTAAACCTAATTATCCTACCAACGTCTCACTAATCCAGAAACTATTCCAAAGTATTCTGAATGAAAGTTCTAAAGTGCTTATTTGCTACCACGATAACATCACTGAATTTAGCAGTTATTAATCCAAATGTTTTTACTTCAATGTAATCCTGTGAACGTAGAATATCACATAAGTCCTTGAAGGTTTCGCATAATCTGAGAGAATTAGTTATATATTCAAATCCTTGAAGAAATTCACGTAATCTTCCAAGTACTTTACTACAGTGCTAACTAGTCACTGAATTAAAGAATTTAAAATATAACTGTCATAGGCTCAAATGGCTTACATAAAAACTATATTATAATTTAAATGACGATACAGAGAGCTGTAGCACCGATGAGACATCTTATGAAGTTTTTTGGAGAAAACCCATGCTGATATGATCATCCATTCAGAAGTAGTAGTGATTACAAGATTTTTAAGATGGCCACCATGGTGGCCATATTGTATCTCAGATTCTTGGAACAACCAGACAACAAAAGGAAGTCTTTTGGTGAAAATGCCGCTATGACTTTCTGTTTAGATGAAGAAGCAATAACAAGATTTTATGATGGCTGCCATAGTGGCCATTGTGGATGTCACCTCTATAAAGTTTTCATTCATGACCATTAAAAGCCTTTTGGTGAAACCAAATGTCTATATAACTATCCATTCAGAAGAATGCAAATAAGAATCACGATGGCTACAATGGTAGCCATGCTGATTGGAAGATTGGAACCATTGTCATTTAGTTTCATATATGCTTGATAATAAGTCATCTGGTGCAAACCACATGTCAACATGGTTTTCCATTTATGAGATAACAGTAACAAGATTTCTATTATGGCTGCCATAACAGTCACATCTGATGTCAGATCAGCACCACAAACAAAATAAATAGTTATTTGATAAAAAACAATATGCTAATACGACCATCCACCCAGAAGTAGGAACAATAAGATTTTCAAGGCAGCCATATTAACTGTCAGATCGGCACACCTTTCATTTAGGACTGACTATATATATACTTCATAAAAATCTTCTGGTGAAAACCCCAAATTAATAGGACTTTCTGTTCAGGAAGAGTTGCAATAACAACGAATTGATCAGAGAGAAAATACATTGTATGGATGACAATTCCAAGTCCAACTAGCCTGGGCAAGTGATAATATTTGGTAGGCAAGAGAAATCTTGGATGAATTGTTCAATGTATTGAGAATTTAAAAAAAAACCAAAAAAAATTCTGATATGGGCTAAAATGCCCCGCCCCAACATATTTGTTATAAAAACCTAGAAAAGTAACTCGCATTCAGATCCATATAAAAATACAATGCCTAAAAAGAAGTGCTTAGGTGGTAACAGGATTCTTACACTTACAAACACTGCAAGGAACTACAAAATTTACAATTCCTGCAATTTCAATCACTATGGTAAGTAAGATAAATTTGAACATAATGACCACAAATTAAACACTGTTCTGGGTTTGCAAACACTTTATACACAGCTTAATAAGGCAAAACCCAGAAATTTCGCTTTGTAATATACAATTTTGACTGATAAATATTTCATTAAATACTTTTATTTTTGTCATTCCTAATGCAATAACTTTTCCACATAAATACTTTAACAGAAAATAATACAGAACGCTGTCTCTACTCAACTGCAGTACTTCCCCCCCCCCAATACTAAACAAAGACAAATCAGAAATAAAACAGGTCACTGTATACACCTTTTCAAATATTTAATATACATGTGTGTATAGAAATGAATAGACAATGTGCATTTCATGCCTGTAATGCAAAAGGTTAAGAGAAATGGAGTTAAACATTGTAGCTTTACATATTCAGTAGATGTTCAAAGTATTTCATTGTAACCAACTTTGTCAATGATGTGCCATGCTCCTTGAAAATGAATGCTTCAGTGAAGTTTTATAACTTGCATACAACAGTTTAAGTGAACAAAAAATGAGATTAATGATATTTTTAATTAATGGAACATATTAGGTCAATGTGACCTATTTTTACCAGTGATGAATGAAAATGTATATAATAATCAGTGTCATAACTTTTTGTTTACAGATAAACATGCACGAATGTTAAAAAATATGTTGCTTTGACCAACTCTTGCTAATAATTGGTACAGTTAATAAATATAAAAATAAAAAAGTTTCATATTTCAAAATGCAACAGTATCCAAGATCTCAGAAAATGAGCTTAATGTCACCAAAGAACATAATTAACTGAACCTGAAATGTAGGTCACGGTCCTACCTTTTTTGTAGATGGGTAAAACAAACTCTCAAAATGAATAATCTCATCAAATTTCATGACTGTATAATCAAAATTATGAGGAAATATTAACTAAAGGCAAAGAGATATATGTAATCATAGGAGCATAAGACCAGGTCTTTGTCACTAACTTTGTCAGTTTGATTACTGTACAACAAGAGTTGTTTCTGTGTCTCCAGGCTGCCAAACAAGAGGTTGCGAGTTTCATCCCAAATTTTGTATTACTTTTTTTTGTATTTTTATCTTCAAACTGTCTTTTAAGCGTCCTAATTTGTTAACTTTTTTATGTACTATTTTTTTTTTAAAATTCCCATCCCAGGAGAGGCAATTAACCTAGTTTTGAAAAAAAAATGTGGCCAGTCATACTGAACAATAGCTGCCTGTAAATGCCCATAGCGTTTCCTCAAACAATGCAGTTTAAAGACAGTACAACTTTTCAAACATTAAGAATAGGAGCAATGCAAAATATTCATACTAAGTTCCATCTCCACTTTAAGCATAATCTTCATTACAGCTAATGACACAAAAATTCAGTGTACAGTTGGTTAGTTATAATTTCTATAAAACGTTTTAAATGCACACAACACTATATTTAATATGATAAAATAGTAAAAAAATTAAAGAATCATACATAAAGCCTCATTTCACATAAGACTAATAAAATGGTTACCAAGTGCAATGAATATGTTCAACTGTTTTCAAATATTTTGTATGAAGAAATGAAAAATATACTGTTTCTGGTCACATTATAAAACAGCAATGTTTTTCCCTGCACACAAGAATTATAACATGGATGAATATGCTTCAATGAGGGATCTTAGCCAGTTATCTTTCAAAGAGGTGGAGCCACAGAAAAACCTGGTCCCGATATTTGGTTATCATTGGACGTTATTGTTCACCAGAACAATCTATTACTGTTCAGTCTAGATATATTATTTTAATTCACTCATTATAAGACAATTAAAAATGCAAAACAACTTTGAAAACAGTTTCGTATTTAAACCTTACTAAAAAGTTTTTAAAACATTGCATTTATTTTGGTGAACAATTGTGAAATACATGGTCATGAAGAGATAGATAAGACTTGGTATAAATTTACAATAAATACGCCTTTTAACAGAGCCAGGCCTCATGTAAATAAATCATTAATACAACGGTGAACAGATTTGTGTGTGTATGTGTGTGATAATCAGAAACAATTCCATTTAAAATATTACATCATATATTCTACTGCGACACAATCCAATTTCATGTTCTAAATCTTATTGCAAAGTGTCCTTGAAAAACTAAAACACACCGATAAATTTTTTTAGATCATGATAATATCTCTCACTTTTGTCCCTCTCAAATAATATTTTGGGTATAGGTTGTCCGAATAAAATAAAAATAGAATATTTCATTTCTATCAAATCTGACAGATATCACTGTACACACACACACACATACCAAAACATCTCTCTCTCTCTCTCTCTCTCTCTCTCTCTCTCTCTCTCTCTCTCTCTCTCTCTCAGCTATGTATGGGCTGAATTTTAAATTAAACCCATTTTAAATAAGAAGCAAAGACGTCATAATCAAAATATTAATGTTCTGTTTTAAAAGAAATTTATTTTCTGGAGGAGAGCAGCATTAACACAATAACATTTTATTTCATTCATATGACTTATAAAAATACTTGAAAAACTAATCATCATAGGCCTAAAACATGAGAATAAAAAGAACAATTATAATTTAATATAATGCAGATATGATATTACTTTAATAATATATAAAATATATGTTTAACGTAAAAAATATTCAATTCAACGAGAATCATGTATAATTCCAAACTAACGGATAAAATCATTTCTTAGGAAGTCTAAATATTTTACTAAATTACCCCACCAAGTAACCATCTTGAATTATTCAGAACAAATATCTGAATGTTCCAAGAATTTTATAATTTGAGGGATATGAATCTGCTGAAAAGTAATTTAAAAAAAGAATCACAAAGTTAATTGTGTATCTCATTTTTATGCAGAAACGACAACAATATCTCCGATAATTAAGTTTGCTTAACCTATTGATTAACTCCTTTTTTCACATAGATAACTTAGCTCCTCGTCTTTTAAACTCCTCTCTCACCGCCGATAATTCCATGACCAGTACAATTGACATATTTTGCAAAGCAAAATGAAGATGCTATATTTTTGTATTGCTTGTTTGTTAGGTAGGAAGTATACCGGATATAATTTTGGACTGCTTTGTTCCATGCTGCCACCGATCGGTTTAAAGGGAAGATAACTGTTACAATCCCTCATTATTTGATGCATATTTTAGGCTGAATCTATCTGGATCAAGATGATTGGTTATATCTTGTACTGAAAAAAACCCATTAATTCTCTTTCTGATTATATTCAGACTTTGCAATTAGATTCTAAAAAGCATGCACATACTGTGTCTAACTGTTAAATAAAGTAAAACACATGCCCCCAAAATAAGCATAAACATAAGCACGCAAAGGAATTCTAGGTTAGTACAAACTTGGGTGACACCATCATTATCAACTATATGACACAGCTTTTGTGCAATACCAAATCACTAAAACTAGTAATACAAAAGTCATGAAACTTGCTATAGTTAACATTTAAGGAGGAGCAGTCAACTTCCCTTTTATTGGCATCTGCGGTGTTGTGGTGAGAGTGGTAGGGGTAAAGGCCACCCCTGTTTTCATACATATCTGAGTATAACTGAGCTCAACCGGTGTAACAGCCAATTCTTTCCCCCTTGCTGGACTCTTTTGGTAATTAGCTTAATGTTCACATGTGAAATATCATACATGTAATAGGTCACTTAACATGAAAGGGAGGAGGGGGGGGACAGAATCAGCTAGCTTCTTTCCCCCCACCCCAAACCCAATAATTTCTTATTATTAATGGGTTCATTGGTAATACGCTGAAGGCCTACAAGTGAAATACCATACATATAATGGGTCACTTGACAAATTGGGGAAGGGTGAGGGGGAAAGAATGAGCTAACTGATTTTTCCCCACTACAACTAATTGGTTTCTTTTCATTAATGAACTCTTTTCTAATCTGCTCAAGACCCACTTGTGAAATATAATACATGCAATAGTTCACCTACCAAACTCTCACATAGGGTTTATTTCAAATGAGCCATTACATTAATACCGAGTACAATTTCAGACTAACAACCTTTCAAAAATGACTTACATGGAATAAAATACAACTTTTAATTATTGTTCATGCTTCTTCTTAGTACCCTAACACTATATTAAAATGGTAATTTCCAAGTTTTGTAAATAAATTCCAGACTGAGTGAAAGTGTCCAGGGAAAAGGATGCTGGTGCCTCAACCAATCAAAGTGCTTAACTCCTTTGGAATTTGATCCACTAGCACTATACACAGAAGTGTCTGTGGATAACAAATGATGCTGCACCCATAATCTTGGTATCAGTTACCCACATAGTATTTAACTCCATATTACTGTCCTGTAAATACTTATTTACATTGTTGTTGAGGTAATTTGCTAAGATTTTTAGTAACCATTGTGGAGCGCATATGCCTGACAATACTAATACGGCAAAAGTTGTAACTCTCTTCACTTCCTGAAATTGCAAAGCTTATAGCTCTAACATGCAATTACCATCACCTTGTACAATTTGCAATTCTGTTAGGGCTGATGATGTCTTATGTAAATTATAACTTGGTCACTTCATAAAGGTGAATTGCATTTTCCTGCAACTTTTTTTGCATTTTTTTTTGTGTATTAGGATTGAAGATATTATGAATGTTTTTGTTTTCCTTGTGTTCCTGGACCTCTTTGGAAGTATTGTTGGCAATCTTTTCAATTGCTGACTTGCTTGTCTTTTAAGAACTTTATTTGGATTACCATTAATCTATTATTTATTGTTGGAGGAGTTGAAGTCTGTTTTTCGCTGAGTCTTTTCAGTTGTTCTTTCAGTGTTTTCTTGTAGTTTGTCTTATCTGTGGTGGTGGTGGCTTTTGTCATAGCTGGTCTCCTTGTATAAAGTTTCAAATGGCTACAATGATAAATGTTAGACAGCAGCTTGCCACTATGTTCATTTTGCAGTCTTACTCTGCCCTTTGTAAGAACATCTTTTACTACGTAAGGGCCCACCCATCGTGGTGCCAGTTTGCAGCCAAATCTCCTTATTTTACTGGCATTCTTTATAAGAATCAATGATCCCTGTACATTTTAAATCTGACATATAAACTCCCCGTGTTTATTTATATTTGCCAACAAATCATGAGAGAACTCAATGCAGTCTCTACTTTGGCTACGTGAAGAAATTATACAAGCCTTCCTACCATAAATAATCTCAAATGGTGTGACCTTGGTAGATGCTTGTACATTTGTCCTGTATGCAAATAGTATATTTGGCAACCAGAAATGTGTATGGTATTGTAGTAGCGCCTAATTTGAAGTAACTGTGCAATGGGGAATTAGTCACAAGCAAGAGTGTTTTTCTTTTCTACATTTAATGGAACTCTGATACTTCTAGTTCTTCATGCTGACTCCCTGCACTATGTTTGACCTGGCTTATAAACAATCCTAGCGCACTTCAGAGAGAGAATTCCCTGAAGACCTTTTCTAAAATTAAACTTTGGTCTGATTGTGTTAGGTGCAGACCCTTTATCTAACTCTAATCTACATATCAAAATGCACAAAATCTAAATTATGTAATCCAAAATAAAGTCATACATCAACTCTCCATACACACTCTTTTCCCACTGATACTGTATGTTAGAATTTTCGAAAATATCATATTAAATAGGAAATTAATTGTGAACTTTACCCTTATGACCAAATTGATTCAAAATTAAACTATAACTACCTAACTCTATTTTAAGCACTTTATACCTACTAAAAGAGATTCCCTGCAACTGGTGACTAATTTTAATGTTTAAGTATTAAGGCAAACTTGCTACAATTGATTTCAATTAGCTTTACAAACACATAATCAAACTGTCATACTGACTTCATTGTTTTGATTTCTCAGCTAGCACTATAACTTGATAGCACTGCATTTCAGTAGCTGCTGATAATATGGTATTCACCCAGAATCTCAGCCTCTAAACTTAACAGTGACTAAAGAGCTACTCCTCTATCATAGACATGCTATTATTAAATTTATGGAGAGAATATAGAAAAATCATACACACATACATCTTCTCTTCTAAAACTTACAAAAATACCATAGCACCTGAAATAACTAAATTTAGCCCTATAATAGTATGCAGAGGAAATTCTGTGGTCTATATTAAACTCATGTTAGGTTATCTATTAGCCTGTTTTTGAACTATTTTCCCTGATCGATAGGACCAAGGCGACATATGATATTAAGTTGAAATTTTGTTACTTCATCAGCTCTTCTGTTGTGGAGACCTTCAGCGTCAGACCACTTGGAAAAATTATCTGTGGCTGCAACAATATATTTGTTCCCATTGTCTGTCATTGGAAGAGGACAGATAATATTGATTCCAACTAAACTCCACACTTTTGATGGCACTGGTAAAGAATTCAGAGGGGGTGCTGCTTGCATCGGCCCTAGATTCACTCTACGGCATTTATCGCAGTCACTTACATAATTTATTATATGATGTTTCATCTCCATCCAGTAATACCCTTTGTGGCATTTCTCATATGTTTTGTCATGGCCTAGATGTCCACCAGTGTATTTACCTGTTACAACAAAAAAATAACAAGTCAATTTTACTTCAAAAATACAAAATAAAAAAAGAATGTTTACAATTTATAATCATGCACTTTGTGTACCACAGAGTGAAAGAGGGGAGTATATGTGAGAGCACTATTGAGGCCAATGATGAAAACGGAGGGAGCAAGCAAGAGAGAGGAGAGTAAGAGCAAGAGCTAGAAAGAACAGAGAAAGGAACAGAGA